>VXBA01004421.1:103233-122487 GCA_013399895.1 Serilophus lunatus | reverse complement strand
TCCTTCCTTTCCTTCCTTCCTTTCCTTCCTTCCTTTCCTTCCTTCCTTTCCTTCCTTTCCTTCCTTTCCTCCCTTCCTCCCTCCCTTCCTCCCTCCCAGGTGCCATATCCAAATAATCACTTTAAATATGCTTGGTACAAGTTTATTGATATATGTCATTACTGCAAGTCCTCATGCATACTGCTTTGAAAAACAGCAGTCACTTATTAAAGTGAACTTTACAGAACGTTTACTTAAATAAAATTGTTGTTAAAGCACATCAAGACTTGTTTCTATTAATATTGGTCTGTGAACTTCATGTGCTAATTTAGGGTTTAGAGATATTTAGTCATAGAAGCCCTCCAGACTGAAATAGGCATGTACCTTATTATTATTATTTAAACACTGGCCTTTTATATTTGGAATATTAAAAAACATACTTTTGCTCTTCATAAAATTAAAACCATCTGCTGTAGCTTTTCAGTTAAAATGTTGGGGGCATGAAAGGCTGGTGACAGGTCATTCCGCCATTTTGAATGGCAATTAAGCTGACAGTGCACCTTGTACCAGTGAGACAGTGAAAACAAACAAAAAAGGCAGATGGTTCATTTAGTTTAGTAATTGTAATTTGTTGTTCATTAAAAGCAATTCCCACACAGACATTCTCTATGCAGATGGAGTATATGGAAAATTTTATTCTGCCAACCTGTCTTAATAATTATTTTTGTTAGTGTAATTTGCACCGACATTTGATAGGCAGTTGATTAGAGCAGTATGGTTTCGTCAGAATTAAAATTAATTACAAATTTTGCTGCTTTCATTAGTGTGCTTTTATAACCATCATGACCAAGCAGCAGGGGTTTGGCTCAGAAATACCGAATATCATAACAGCATTTGTTGTGTGTGGGGTTTTTTTGTTGTTTTTTTGTTTTCCTTCTTGAGACAACTGAACCTTTTAATTGAAGGGTTTTTGTTTGGAAGAGGTTTTTATACCTACAGAAGCTGAAAATTAGTGGCAAAACTGTTTTAGGATGATTCCAAAATATGTTTTTAATGGAGGAATGTGCAGAGTAAAAAAACCCAAACTTGGTTACCAAGCTTGAGATGTTTTTCAGTCTTCTTAAATATAGTGATAGCATTGCATCTTCACACATTCTCATAAGTAGAAGGAAACCTTATGATCAGTAATAAAAAATGTCCTTACATGTAAAAAACCTTATTAGCGAATAGGTTTTATACAGGGATTATTTTAGAGTATAACATGATATTAAGTAAACCTCAAAAGAAGGAAACTAGTCCCCTTTTGATGAATATAATTACAGAGTTGCTCATTTTGATAATCATGATAAAGTTTTTCTCTCCTAGATGGCTTAAATTGCAAAAGAATTCTTCAAAAATATATATTAGAACATCTTGGTACAAATGTAAACATGTTTTTCATGGCAAATCTGAAAGGGCTGGGTGCAGCATATATCTTTTACCTCACTGCGTGGTGTAGTACTTTTATCTACCTACAATATTAGGAAGTAGATAACCGCTGAATGTAAAATACAGAATGAAGGTCTATGAGTTTGTTTTTAGTCTTTTTAGTTCTGGTATTTTTGGTGGTTTATCTGTTTGGGAATTTTTCTCAATTACAATATAATGTTGGTAAGGAAACAGAATGGATAGTGAGGGTTGATGCCCTTGTCCTTTTCAAGTCAATGGCAGCTCCATCATTTTCAGTCACACATGTAACCTATAGAAACCCCTAATATTTTAGAGGAACAGATGAAGAAACTATAATCGGTATTGTTTTACAGCATTTTTTCTTCTAAGGATATTTTATGTTATAATTCTGCTTCTTCTGAGGTACAGTATCTACTGGGGTGTAATTCCCCTTAGAGTTGCAACTGTTTTAAGTCAGAGCATGCTTGACCTACTGATTTTCAGTAATACATTTTTCTCTCATAATCTTAAATTTATAGAATTATCTATATCTAGGAATCAGCCTGGGAAAAGTAGAGAAATTCTTCTGGTTTGTAACTTGACTCTTGTTTCTGCAAAATATGAACAAGACAGTGTTTATTGTAGTCAGAAAAATAGTTGGCATGATTGTGCGTAAGTGAAGAATCTCTGGATTGTCTCAAAGTGTTAGCTGCCCATTTGCAGACAAGCAAGCTTTTAGTGTGCAATTTAGGTCAATGGATAGAGGGGAGAAGATGTGTTTAGGCGACAGATTTTAAATCACCATAATATAAATATGCTTCCCTTTTCATCCGGAATTTGCTTTCTTTCAAGGTAATTTAGTGGAGCAGACATGCACTTATGCCTGTCTTTGTAATTTTAGGGATTAGGATAGTGAGGATTAAATGCTGACCCTTAATCTTCAATATCAACTTTAAGAGCGAAATATAATATGCAAATGGAATACCTTCATTTTGTGTTTATATATTTTAATCTCTGTAATTTAGTTTTAAGAAGATGGAAACTCATCTTTGCCTTATTTATTTTGAATCCCAAAGCAAGATGCCATTAAAATCTTTATCCCTGTATCTTAGAGGATAAATGTTTATCCAGTAGGGATTAAAATATAATTTTTTTAAAAAATGAGTTTAACCTAACACTCTTACATCAGTCCAAGTGTTCTATGTGTCTGATTTAAATGTATCCTTGAGTGTCACGTCAAACATTGATAATGGGCGAAAAATCATCTTGTGTTTATTTTCTTAAATCAGTGAATGGAATTGGCCTTAACAGAAATCAATTGGTTACTGTACCATAGATCAATTTTGATCTGTTTGTTGTAAGCTTTTCCTGAAAGTTCTAGGTTTATTGAAAGAATAGATCATGAAGTCTGAGAGAGAGAGAGGGAGAGAGAGAGCGAGAATGTATTTATAAAGATTAAATATTCTGCAGTTATAAACAAGTAGGATATCTCCTACTTGTACAAATGAATGATGCAGTATTAAGGAATCAGATCAAAAGGAAAGATGAAATATGAAAACCTAGAAAAAAAAATGGATATGTGAAATAGTCTTCCTTTTGGTATTAAAACTAACATTGTAAAGTGCAATTAAAATACTTGACCTAGTTAGATTTATAATGGATGCCCATATAGATGTGATTTTAAAAAAAGTTTATTTTGACATCACTGGTCCTAAAACATTTTTCACTTGGGCTATCTTATTGGTTACTTTATTATTTGCATGTCAGTTTTAACTCACATGGCAACTTGAAGGTCTCAAATACTTTTTCAGCTAATTTAAGATTTCTTCACACTGAGAATTTAGAACATTCTAGCATGAGCTGTATGTTAAAAGTCTGTATCATTAAGTGGTAAATGAATAAAAGCAATGCACCACATTTCTGCCCAGCGAGTCATCATCCAAGGACAACCATAATCTTACAAAGAATACTTTTTTCTGTGACAGATCTTTCAAGGATATCCTTTGGAGATTAAGGTGCTACTCAAACTGATGCAGTTGTCAGGACATGGATCAGTGAGAATATTGTGAGAGCTGAAAAACTGCATGAACAACAAAAAAATAAATGAAAAGGCTACCTACCTACTTTGTTTCTATTATGGCCTTAGAAGTTGCATTGGATTGCTGCACATGGTTTGCCAGGACTGACCTAAAACTTCTAATTGTTATTTACAGATGAATTCCCTTGGAAGGTATTGAGGAAGCAAATGAATGGGTTCATAGTTCTCTCTTTCTGTCTTTGGGATACTTTCTGGCCCTGAAGTTTTCTCAGAGGAAAATTGTAAAGCAAGGGCCTCTTACCTTGAGGATAAAAGTTTGCTGTCATGCCTTTCTTAGATCTTATAAAAGTGAAAAGCTGCTTTGTGTCCTTATCATTCCAGAACACTTTAGCAAAAGCCAGAAACTATCTGGATTTTATAGAAAGTTTCATGTTTTATTAATTTCCTTAATTGCATTGAATGGAAAAGACCATACTACAGACTGCAGAAGTACAGTTTTATCTTCGTTACTGCTCAGTAGAGACCTACTAAGTGTCAAGAGTTTTAGTCCTGCTGTACTGATCTGCACTTGAAAGACTGTGAAAATATGCAGCAAGAAGAAAGGTCAAGAAAAAGGGATACTACATCCTGTCCTATTGTCAAAGATAGGTAAGAGCCATATATAGTATTTTAAGGCCCATCACAATGGTGACTTTGCATATCAATAAGTCATCTTGACAATTCATATTTATGTTAGTTATTAGCCTATTTCAAAAGGTGTTACAATATCTAATAGCAGATGGTTGGTCCCTCCATCAGAGATCGTATAATACTTTCTAAAACTGTGTTAATGCAGTACAGCTAGAGGATTATACAGTGTTAGAGATGACATATCTGGAGGTGGATTTTTCTTGATATTTTCTGCTAATTTCATGTTATATTAGGCTTAAGATGTCAGCAGCAATGTCCTCCTATGAAAAGGAAAAGTCTATTTTAACTGTGTGTTGGTGTTGATTGCTGAACATATTTTTGTGATGTTTCAGTCAAATCTTTCATCTGAGTGTCAGGAATATTCTTTATATATTTCAATGGTGTTAACTCAAAGTGATATGTACTACAGTAAATAAGTGAGCTGTCTAATATATGGATATATGGGTACCACAAGTTATGTGGATGTCCAAATGTACCTAACAGACCAACAGTAGTTAAAAAAAATAGTTATATTCTATGTTATTATTAGTTATATTTAATTTATTTTATTATTTATTATTTAGTTTATTTTTTAGTTTTAGTTTATTAGTTCATTTAGTTATTATTCTATGTTATTATTAGTTATATTCTATGTTATGTTAGTAATGGTCATTAGACAGTAAAAGGTTGCAATTTTGCATTATATTCAAAATACAGGTCATTGTCAGCATAGCCCAGGCTGTTCTGAGTTTCTAAACTGAAAATACTTCTTTCTTTTAAAGGACATACAGGAACATTTTCCTTATTCCCTCTTTGTATTATTTTTAAGCCCAAATGGTTGGAACATATTTTAAGTATATTTTTATAAATATTTTTAAATATTTAGAATATTTTTCAAAAAATATTTTCTAAAATTTCATAAAGTAAAATGATAAAGCAGAGTCTGCAGCTTTCTCAACTCATCTCATTTTCTGCAGAGTATGGCTGATACAATATGTATTTTGGTACTTCAGAGAAATCAGAAAACTTTCTTATTAGGGCAGTGGTCAAGGGGCTTCCACTGACACCAGCCTGTGATGGCTAAAGTTATAAAGCTTGCCTAAAACCTGATGTTTTACACAGGAGAGAATGAGAATCAGAAGGTGAGATAGTATGTAGATGCCAATATTTTAATTAACATCTTTGGTGAGAACATGTTAACTAATACATTTTAAGCATGACATAATGAAACAATATGGAAAAAACTCACATATTAGAAGCTGCTCAAATTAAAACCTAAGTTTTCTCTGAAGGTTTAACTCAATCTAGCTGAGTTAAAGTCTTCTAAGTTGTAGGAAACATACTAGGAAACATATTCTGACATGTTAGAAATCCTTATCAAAAGAAATTCTTAAAGATTCATGTAGGTAGAAACTGCAGTAGCAGCTGCAATGTCAAGAGTGTAAGTGCTATCTAGGAAAAAATTTGCTAAATAAGTGAGCAGCTGCTTTCAGCACTAGCCACCATTTTTCAGTGGTCCTCACAAGTGGCTGTAAGTAGGAAACATTACCATAGCCCTTGAGGGAAGCGCACAAGAGATGCTCATTTGACTGAGAGAGGTTCAGGGGAGCCAGTCTAGGTGATGCAGCTGGGCTCTGTACCAAACCCCAGTCCTGCCACTGGAGGCTCAGGCATCTGTGCCTTCTGGCTTCAGCTGCTTCAGGTTGTCATAGGCATCTGTAAAGACAAAATTCTTTCAAAGGCAGCTCAGATTTGTCACACATTTAGGAGAGGTAGTATTCAGGTGATTTTTTTTCAAGAGGAAGAGGATAAACAGCACACAGAATAGCACAGAGAAGCACACATAACTATGCTGAAAGCATGCATGTCTTTGCCTGACTTTTGGATGTGCAGATGTTCTGTATCCCCAAATATCTATACCTCACAGGTATAAAAACCTCAAAGGTGGTATGGTCATCCAGCCACAGAATGCATCTGTGTGTCTTCCTACGTGCTGTGGTGAACCACTCTAACCTTGTCCTACTTGAGCCTTACGTCATTAGCACTTATCCAAACCCCACTTTCTTCAGGCAGTAAGAGAGCTGAATGAATCACTGGCCTTATTAGAGTAATTGGAGGACTTTAGGTCTCCTAGCAAAACGTCCAAAGTCACTGTGACGTAAAAAATAGGAAAAGCAAGCAACAACAAAACACTTTGTCCTAATAATTCCTTCTAATATCTTAAATGCACTGATTGTTGGGATAGTCTCAATGGCACTAACCACCAAAAATGCATGAAATATTTTTTGAACAGTTCCTTTCAGAGTTCACTTCCAGTGAAAAAAACCTGTCCACTTAGAAACAAGACACAACCATTATAACCTCTGGGACTGGTCTTGCCATAAAATCAATATTTGAAGGTAATCACTTTGTGTCTGATGCGTGAGCCTGGGTGATTTTACTGGCTGCCTGTTGTTAATATGGACCACTGCCTAACTGTCATTCCAGAAGAGGATCCAGATGTCCCTTACTCTCTCCCTCTAGCCCACCATGTCTTTCATTACCAGAAAAAAAAAATTCCTAAAAGGTGATATCATTTACTGCTAGAGGCTGAGCATGAGAAAGGCCATCCCCACTTGCACCTTTAGGCTAGTGAACAGATTTTAAAATTAACACCTCTCAGCACCACAGATGCATGTGATTTCACAAACTAGTCCACGCGCAATCCCCTTTCAGTATGCTTAAAGACCTGCAAGCCTGTATCTTTTACTGTAAAGTCTTGGTTCTCATGCTGTAGCAGTTCCATAGGATTTGTTTTCAGCATGTTTGCTAAGGAGAGGTATGATTGTGACATTCGACTCCAGATTCAGTGGTTGTATCGCATCTGTAGAATTCAAATGCCAGCATAAGCGATACATATGGAGACAGCTAAAATTTACTCTGTCTTTTGACGACATTACATTCTTAGCAACTGAGTAGAAGCTTTATATTCAGAAGACGCGCATCTTTTTTATTTATTATTACTTATTTTCTTCTCATGGGATCATTCTGGTAATGAGTTTAAATTATCCCCAAAATACAAGAAGATATTCAGGTGTTTTAAGTCTACCCATGTGTTTGCTGTAAGAAACTCTAGCTGTGCTTTGTAGTGTTTTACAGAATCTTCATTATCTGTTTGAGAATGGCTGTTTGTTTGAGGTTGTTTTGTTGTGGAGTAGGTAAAAATGAAGCTAACATGAATATCGTAGATAGCTTTTTAACCCCAGAAACCACACCATATAAGAAATTTGCATTTGTTTCCTGTTATTTGGTTGACTGCTAAGGATGATGATGAAGGCCTTTCAGGCCTTGATATGCTAGAGATATCCAGAGCCCTGATAAACCTATCGTTTCTGTTAGAGATAATGTTTTCAAAAATATATTCTCTCACCTCAAAGTACCATCACTTCTGTATTCTTCCTTTCCTATTTTTTAAGCTAGACTTTTTGAATAACAGTCAGGTAAAGCTTGTTTTCGTAAGGATTAGATTTTCTGAGAATTCACGGTTGTATTTTTTAGTCAGCTATGGAATACAAGTAGCATAGTGTTTCAGTTTAAAAAAGCACTTAAATAATTTTAAAAGTTGTGGGGGCAAAAGAGTTCTCTTAAGTGGGGGGCAGCACATATGTTTAATACATAGTCCTGAGCTTACTGTATATTTAAAGTAGATATATACCTTGCTGCTATGAATCTTTGACAAAGTGCCAAGTGTTGCATTGCCAAAGGTATAACATTTCATTTATTTCTTTAGGCTCAATAGCGGTTACTGGTAACATGTGTTTGTAGGGTGTCAGTTCTGATGGAATTTTTTTACCTGGCCTGTTTCCAAGTAATGTTGGTATGTGTTTAAAATGTTTTAAAAATAAATCAGACTTTTGTGCTTCTGCAATAGAAATTCCAGAGTGATAAAGTGGGATTCACTTTCTGTCACAATTTTTTTGCTCTATTTTGTTTATGGAAAGGGACTTTGGGCTTTTTATTTTGCTTTTCAGTGGGCTAAACCATTGTAATCACCAAGAACAAACATTTAATATTTTAAAGAAATTTAAATAAGATAAAGATCATTTTGGCCTCTCTCAGAAAATACTTTCAATGTTGCTTCCGTTGTGTAATTTCATTTCTCTAACAGATCTGAAATTTTTGGCTCATCCTTTTTGAGATATGGAGACCTAGTATACACCATCTCTTTTCCTACCGAGTCTTTATGTTGGTTGCTGTGCACATCTAGGATCAATTCCAGGGGAGGCATTGCACATATGTTGTATGTGTGATAGCTAAAGGATGTTTAATAACACTTCTCCCTGTAATTCTGGAAGGATTCCCAAGAAAAGGGGATAGGGCTGTGAAAAATTCAAGCCTATGGATCCTCAGGACATTGTAGCCAGGGAGAACCTTCTATAAGTGGAATCAAGATGCCTGCTAGGAGCAGAGTTTCTGCAGCAGTACTTAGATCCTCTGATCTCTGCATGCGTTCCCTAGGTGACAAACTTCCCCTTCACTTTGTGGGCATCTGCTACCCTGGGCTTTTTCCCCTGTAGATGAATATATAGATCTATCAGCCTGGTAAGGTGGCCAGCAAAAGTTTGCCAGAACTCTGTTCCAGCTGTTCAAAAGAAGTTTCTTAATGAAGATGCACTGGTACATGTATCTTACACCTGCATTTATAGAAGTGCTGAGCGTCTTCAGCCACCAGTCTGCTTTGTTCACTCTTTGTGAAAGTCTGGCCTGTAACATATCAACTGAACAATCTACCTCTCAAAAAAGAAAAAAAAAGTGACGTTTTTTTGGAAAATAACAGGGAAAAAACAGGAGATATTGATAAGATGGGTCAAGTTTTGTGTCAGTTATTTTCGAAGCAAATAGATATCAGATTTGGCCTTTGCTTGTGTCTGCCAGGGAACATCTTGTCTTTCTTTAAGGAAAGAGATTGTATTTTTTTTGAGGAGAGACTTACTGTTGGTTATGCTGTGCTGTAATGGCTTTTTTTATTTTTCAAAGGATGTTCAAATTTAGAATTATTTTACAGTTTTATAGCATAACCCATTAAGTATTTATAAAGTGAAACAATGTTGAAAAAAATAACTATTCAATACAGGGCATTGAGTGTGAATATGCAGTAGCAAATATTTACTGCTACATTTGCTTCCAAGTTTCATTGTATATCTGGAAGCTTGAAAATAACAGTCCATATTTTCTTACCAAACTGATAATGTGTTATTAATTCAGATGAAAAAAAGAGGTAGCTCTACCAGATTCTTCTGTTTTGTCCCAGGTTTGAAATTTTATGAGAACCAGACTGCACATTCCTCTGCTGTTAGACAGTATTATTTTCAGAGATGCTAACCTGTTAGTGATTAGCCCAGACTGGTGTCTTGGATGCTTGTGGTATCAGAAAGCCCTTCCCTGAGGACTTCTCTGGTCCAAAGAGAATTTCCACATTTGAGCTTGAAAAAGATGGTCTAAACCGGTGCATATTCCCAGCTAAGGGTCAAATCCCATGAGTCAATGGGAATTTTGTCTCAGTGAAGACTGCATGATTTGACCCTTCGGGATTTATTTGTTTCTTGTACAGATGTTTAAGTCGTTTAAAATTACGTGGCCCACTGTTCAAAGAATTAGCTGCCTAATAGATTTTTTTACTTCTAAACCCGGCTAATTCACTGTTGCTGCTTCTTGGTGTCTTTGTACTTAACTCATTCTAGATGGTTAATTAAGGAAAATTCAGGCCTCTAGTGAAATGACTATTAAAGAAAGTAAATTATAAATTATCACATACTGTAAGTGGCCCAAAAGGTCATTTTAGGTTTATTTGTAGAAAATAGCCATCGTCTTCGTGATGTTACTATTGGTAGAGACAGAAGGCAGTTTGTTTCCTGTATTTCTTTGTTGCTCCATGCAAGATTCTGCTCAGAGGTCCTGATCATTGCCTCTGAATGTTTGACTGCTTTTACTAGAAATGTATATTTTTAGGGACCCATCTATGAACTTTTAATATGTGCTTCCTTCTGCAGCCTTTCGCTTCAACTCTTTATTTTGTCTGGATGATAGAATAACTGTGATATTTAACATGGTCAGGTTTAACACAACAATTGGAATATCAGGGCATGCCATGTCTTGTAACAGTGATTTTGTGTTTGTGCATGCACATATCTATGTACCTTTTTTCTGTGTATGTCCATTAAGATAAGTAAGCATATAAGAACATACAGATGTGCTGCATCAATGGTTAGGTTACCTGATGCTGTTTTCTACTTGGTTAGTGCAGAGTGTACAGAAATTCAGTATCTGCAAAAATATTAAAGTTTCCTATTACATATGCTTGTGGTATCTACATGTCAGGCTCTTCTACAAATCTCTTGATTAAGAAAAGGCTGTAGTAAACTGTATGCACAATATTTGCTCATATTTTATATTTTTAATGTTTGTATTACAAAGTATGTGTTTTGTTTTATAGTCTATTTATAATTTAGGTAAGCACCTGCAAGCTGAAGTTTACCTAGTACTTAAAGAAAAAAAATCTAATGACTAGGCAGCAAGCAGCACCTATGAAAGGGGAAGACTAGCAGGCAGTGGAAAGTCAAAAGAGTCAGACTGACTCCTGTCTATTTAGTATCCCTGGAATACTTGGTATCAAGAAACAAATCATCTCCTTCCTCACTGCGCCTGCAGAATCCAAATCCCCTTTCTGAACTGGGTCTTTGCAGCTTAGAAATGAAACAAAAGAGGCAAAGGTTGTGTGGAGATGTATTAAAAAAAAAAAAAAGGCAGGTGGAAGAAAAAGAGACAAGGTGATTTTTTTCCAGCAAGCCAAATGGTAAATTTAATTTAATAATAAAGAACCTGCCTGCTAATTAGAATGGGGTACAGAAAGAAGGAAAAATAAATGAAATTTTGCGAGTTGTTCTTTTCCTTACTCATCTAATTTCATGGAGATGAAAACAATCACTTTTGACACTTGTTTTTCCCCTTCCCTGTAAACTGTTGACATTTGCTACAGCCCCTAAAAACTTTTCACTGCCCTGCTGTGTGTCTTTCATAATCTTTCCACAGTCACAGTGGAGGAGAGGACACAACAGTGCTAAAGCTATTTGCTTCTGCTAAGGATAAGAGGAGATGGAGGTTGCATTTGAGCACTGTGTAGTTTTACTTATTGATTTACAGAGCACTTATTATCATAGTAGAACATTGTAATGAACATAGCTGAAGACTGAACATTTGTTGAAACATGTCTGAGGCATTTCTACATGTTGCTTGAGGGATGAATTAATTTACATGATGTTTTACTTTTTAAATAAAACAATTTATTATAGAAATCAAAATGTCAAATCAAAAAGGCTCTTATCTGAGCTCTCATAAATTATTTCCTTGAAGCTTTTTTGGAGGAGGACTTTTCACATATTCCTCCCTCAAGCCTAAATTACACAAACAATAAGTAACAAGTTATTGTAAGTGTAATGGTAATTAACCATGAAAAAAATCCCTACTTGTTTTGATTTTAGTTGATTTTTCCTTTAGATAAAAGTGTCTCTTCACTGTGGATTTCTGATTCTTCATAATTTCAAGGTTTTGTGTCTTTTTTGGCCTTTTGTCCTTCATTTTTTTAAGTTACCTGTGTATGTCATTAGATGAGTGTCTCCTGTGTTCTTACAGTTTTTTGGCAGCAGCAGAATGGTGACTTCTGTTTGCATGCTGTTGAGGTTCTGGTGATGAGCCGTTAAATAAAATGATCTGTCCCCAGGCCAACCACTTGGTTCATTGCCAAACAGTAATCCAGTACAATTAACTATCAAAGATTGGAGTACTCCATTATTGCAAGAGATGTCACTGCAGGCACCTGGAAAAGCAGAGAACTCCAGAGGGGAAGAGTGATCAGGACATTTGTTTTCACTGAGGTGTACTAATTTCATTGGGATTTGTTTGAACATAGGGGATTTGGATATCCATATATTTAAAATTAGCATTTAATTTTTCAATTTCAACTTTATTTTCCTTCCAAAGCTGGAGAGAAGGAAGAAACGAAAGTAGGGAAGAACTGGCTCAATTTCTGAGACTGTTTCTGCTGTTGACTTTCTTATTAAACACAGGATTTTATGGTTCCATTGTTTTTTCCTATTTCATAAAGATGTTGTGTCAGTTACTGCTGTCATACTCATGCACACATTTAAGCACTTAGTAGTGGTAGCAAAGCTAGAAATTCGACAAATTATTAACAAATTGTTTTCGTTGTTTGCTTTACAATTCAGGGCTGGGAATGCTATTTTTTTGTTCCACTACTGGCCTTGCAAGTAACAATTTTTCCTTTTTCCAAAGAGCACTAAATTCTGATGGGTGGAGTTTTCCTGGGATGTGGCTTTTCTGGCCATAAGGACAGTAGTATTGTAAAATACACTAAATCTAAAGCAATGTCTTTTTAAAGTTCTGTAAATAGAGGAAATGGCCGAACATCTTAGGTATTTGCGTATTTTGCAGCTAGCCGCAGCTAATCAGATAGAGAATCACACTAATGAACACAAAGGACTGTTTAGAATCATATTCATATAGAATAACTGAAGAGAATCCTGCCTTTTGTTACTTTGAGCTAAAATGTGCTTCAAGGTGTTGATTGTGAAAGGTAGGAAAGAATTTGGCCTATTTCTCCCCTTCAAGAACTTAACTGTACGACCTTATAAAGTCATAACAGTCTCCATGTTTATGGTACCTGGGAAAGTCAGAGGATATAATCATATTAAATAAGTCTCAGCACAATCCTCTGAAGACATAGATAATATACAGGTTCCACTGAGGGAGAAACTGAGTCAGGGGATTGTTAAATTAATTATTATGTTTTACAGTCAATCACGGTTGAAAAATAGCAATCAGGTATTCCCAATCATATTTTACACCTGTGACTCCTCTCTCTACAAGGCACTAAACTGTAGTTTTGAGAACTAAGAAAACATAGAATAAGGACAAGTTGATCTATTTTCACCAGGGGCTGCTCAAAGATCTATGGAAACCAAATCTCTCCTAGGGCAAAAATGAAAGACAGAAACAACAAGGAAAATTGGAACTCTTTTAAGACTTGGAAAAGTTAAAAGAAATGCAAAAGCAGAACGAGTTAGTCCTAGCCAAAGGAGCCAGTGGAAATAAGAACAGCATTTCAAATATATTGGAGAAAAAAAGAAATAATGGAATGAAAATGCAAGCTCAATAATAAGTGAAGGGGGTGGCAAAATAAAAGCTGGTTCTGAAATGGCTGATGCACTGAGCTACTTTCAAAATCAGTCTTTGTCAAGAAAAATAAAAGGAGTAAGGACATAATAGTCAAGTAATCAAGACCTTTTCAAAATAGTTGTTGGTAGAAAGAGGGTGAGGAAATACTTAGAAAAAATGGAATAAATGCAAATCAGCAGGTCTGGATGATAAGCAGAGTATGGCCTTAAGAGACATAGATAATGAATTTACATAATCACTATTAATTATTTTTGAAAAGTAAAGTACAATTGAGGAATTATCGTAGGACTGGGAAAAAGCAAATCTAATACCAATCTTTAATAAAAGAAAAAAAAGTAATTCTGGTAATTACCATAGGGCTGCCTGTTGTTGTTTATAAAGGCATGATAGGAACTTTATCGAAGCTGCAAGAAAAACAGTCTGTACCCCAAAACAATTTAACTTTCAACTTGATATGTCTTAGTTGAAGACAACTGTAAAGCGGTTAGAAGAATGACAGCAGTAGGAATACATGTTTTGTGGAGGTTTTTTGTTCATTCCCTATATGTACATAACTTCATGATTGCATAAAGATTTGTCATATATTTGAAGTAATAACAATGATTAAGAAATAAGATAATGAATATTACTGCTCTGACACTGAAAGTTTTACCCCGTGGTTTCTCTTGTCTCTACTTGCTAAGCCCAAAGGCATTTTCAGGAGGCCAAGAATACAGAGCCAGGTGCTACTTGACTTCTCCCTGTTGCTTGGCCCCTCTCACTGCCTCATGTGGAGATGAATAGGATGGAACTGTGCTTACAAGAGTTCTTGACCGTAGTCTAGATCATAGTTCCTGAGCTACACACACACACAGAGTATGGAAGCAAAAATGAACATGCAGATAAAATAAGAGAGAGGGTCTTCTGGGCTTGCTTTCCCATAGACTTCCTGGATGGATAGGTCTCAATCTGTCTTTCAGTTTTCCTAGCACCTGGTCTCAAGAGTATTCACTCAGGGGCTTCTGAGAATTTAGGAGGAAGGAGGGACCATGCCATCTAGTGGAACTCCTGCCACTTTCTCCAGCTGTTCTTTGAGAAACATGGAAGAGAAAATGGTTGCTGAAGATCCAAGTGGACCTTGGACCACTTCCTGAGGAAAAACAGAAGTGCAATTTCCAGAGGATATGATTTAGTGAGGGGAATGAGGAGTAAGGTGTCTAGAGGTGTTCTGGAGATGTGAGTGAAAGACTTATTTTGTTGGTCATGTGATTAAGGAAGACCATTCATTGAATCTGCAGGTCATATTAAAACTGGAAGGTTTTGCCAACACCATCAAGGACAGAGTGTGAAGATATAAAAAGAAGTGAGGACAGGTTAGAAATATGGAAAGGAAATAAAAAATGGGATTCAACCTGGCAAACAGAATCTGATACATCTGCTGAAATAATAATGCAAAACACGGATATTCAGCAGAAGAAAGATGATTGTGAAGAATTGATGCTGAGAAAAGGCAGGGGTGATAGTGGGCAGCAAATTTGGTACAAGTTTGCAATATGATATGAGAAGGAACTAACCTCCCTTCCCAACCGTTTTATTCCTGCTCAATTCTTGCTCACTTTATGTTATAAAGTAGAAATAGGACAGATTCCCTTTCCATAGACTGTGATAAGATATAATACTGCACACAGCTTCAGGCATGTCATAAAACAATAATAGATATGAATAGGTGTAGTAATTGCAAGTTCTCTCATAGTGAAATGAGAGTGGACAATGAATTTTGACGCATATAATAGGAAGTAATCCTTCATGGATGGATAAATGCTGCTGTCTTTTTCAGCTTTAATTTTCATGTTTCCGTGTAAGGCAAAGTAAAATGGGCAGTGGTTATTGTTCAACAAGTATCTTTGCACACCAAACATGGTGATTTCGGTTTTTTTCTGGGTCAGATATTTTGTTAACCATGACATCTTGGCACCGAATAAACTGCCCCTAGCCTAAGTTGCTCAGTTCATTGCAAGGTGATCTGCGGCTGGACGAGTTAGTTTTCCTTTCTCCCATAGTAAATGAAAGAAGACTACCCAGAAGAAAAAAACATTTTGAAATATGCTTATCCTTATCTATATGCTTGAATTTGAATTTTTGGACATTTGCAACTTGAGTATTTTTCAGCCACTCAGTCAAAAGTCACACTATATGTCTCTCTCTCTCTCTCTTTCTCTCTCTCTCTCTCTCTGTGTCATCTATCTATTCTAATATGCATGCCGCACTTTAATGTACTCAGTTAATGAAACTTGGTAATTTACTCTGTAATTTGTATAAGGGACTTATCATTTTACCTAAGTCTGCTTTCATGGAAGCAGACTTTCACAGAAGCAGAAATACAGGGAATACTGTCCTTCAGAACAGTGGCTCCTGAAGTAGGGTACAGAAGGATGAAACAGTTGCTAATAGTCCTTCACTAAGTACAGCTGTTGCTCCAAGTATGCGTGGACGCAGACTTTTTGATTTGTATCCATCTGGTTTTCTCAGCTTTTAGTGATTCTAGAAAGTCAACTGCAGGAATATGTGAATATTATCCATTATAGTTTCTCATGTCACACCAACTACTGCAGAATATAAGTACATGTATTGACATATTTATAAGAAAACAAAATGGAGAAATATGTATTTCTGTAACGTTTCTATTATAGAAGGAACCAGCAGAGATATTTAGTTACTAATGTAATTGAAAATTCACTTTTATTAAAACAAGAGGATCTACTTCTCTCTGTTTTACTCTATAAAGGCATCTCTTAATATCAGCACAGAAATATACTTGTTTTTTGACCTTCAGTGAAGCTGCTGATGCAGATGAATGCTCACTCTAACACTAACCATTTTTGCTACTGGTAGATGAGTCTATCTCAAAGTCTTATAACCTTTTACTTGGTAAAGAACAGAAATGGGATTTCATCATGAAATAAATATTTCATTTAAGAAGTTCTACTAGTGTAATGGCACTTTAATATGTTTGGCGTTTTTTTGTCACCCTTGCTTAGATATATTAGCAATGCATTTATTAAGACAGAAACCACAGAAATGCTTCAGGTCAAGTAGCCTGGTTATGTATTTAAATGTACCAAGCTAAAATCAAGCAAATGACCAAAATTGCAAGGGAATAATCCATTACGTTCAAACAATACTGAATGAAGCAGTACTTGCTTGTTTTCTCTAACAATAAAATTAAGGGTTATAAATAAAGGACGCTCACATTGAAGACAAGAAGTTGAAGTAGATATTCAGAAAGTATGTACAAACTCTTCAGTTTTTTTAAGGTACTTGTGCTATATTTGTATTCATAAATTTACAGAACTTGAGTCTCTGCCTCCTTTGTTGAACACACATCTTAATACCTTGTTAAATCAGCTTGTTAAAACAGCTTTTGATGTACTGCGTTCATGTAAACGTTTCCAATTTTTAAAACATATATGCCAGTGCACACACACAGCATTTAAAGAGATGAATTTTAAAGATATTGCTCAACTACAGAATTAAAAGAAAAAAAAGTAAGCTGGAGTTCAGAAAAGGCTGGGTAAGGCTCCTTACTAGAGGAGAGAGAAAAGAGCCCAAAGTTTTAACGTGTCCATTCCCAGCATTGTAGGTGCAGGTACCGTAACTGTACTGGTGATAGATGCAGCCTGCAAAACACAAGCGTGGGAGACCATGTCCCTGAGGTTCAGTTCTTCTAGTCTCCAACTTCAAGAGCAGTTTATCAACAAGTGTTAGGTATACACTAGCAGAGCTGGTGATGTTGGGATTCTGTGTGGAAAGAAAGGATTGAGAGATATGATGACATCTATCTGTACATAGATTCATCCTGCAGACATCAGTAAAGTGACTGGCTTGCTTTTGGTGTTAGAGATGATTTTAACTAAGGTGAAAAAATGAAAGCAGTAACAAGGATTGATGCAATTCTGTGTTGCTTTGTTACCAAAGAAAAGCAAACCCCAAAGCTACAAACAAAAACACAATAGCTATTTTATAAGAAGTTTCAACAGTTTTGTAACCTCTTTGTAGTACCACTTTCCAATATTTTATGAAATAAATATCTACTGCAATTTCTATAGGATTTTTATTTTGAATGTTAGATTTAGGAAGCAGAGATAGCAGACAGAAATAAAATGCGTAGCAGCAAAGTAGTGTCTTTAACAGCAGATTACCTCTGTTGCAGGTATCTTAACTTCCCAGAGCTGGTTAATGTTCTTGGTAGTGTTTCTAGTTTTTGAATAGTTTCTATCTTGCTTCTGCCATTTTATGCGAAGTGCAGTAAATGGGTGAGAAATTAAGTAAATACCCAAGGGAAGATCGAAATAATTTATACTACTCCACAGACATTTCAAATTTTGCAGTTTCTGAGTAACCACTTGCTGAGCTGAGTAGCTCAAAATGGTAAAGTATACTTTATAAATCAGAAATCCAAGTCAGTTTCTGAAAAAAACATTATTTTGCCAATATTTTTATTAAAAATAGTACAAAATATGTAGTTTGACATAGACCTTTTGCAGGCTTCAAGGAATTTGAGGATTTTGATAAACTTAATTTAAATGAACAACCATTGTACTTAAAAAGATATATAGTTATCAAGCTTTCTAGTAATGTTAATGGTATTTGTGCAAAATACTTTGTATTAAACCCAAAAATTTACCAGGTATGTGAAACTATATGACTATCAAATTGTGGTTTTAAAGGGATATATGTTAACTGTGAATGCATATGAAATTAGAGAACACCAGAGGCAAGGAATGGAAAGGCTCAGAAACCAAAATTTTCCCTTTATCCATAGAATAGATATATTGAATGTCACTGTATAATATTGTATTTCACACTGAGACTTGAGACCATCATCTGCAGGAATGCATTCCCCATATATCAAATGCTGATGAAGCAGCAAATTAGTACCAGTTAAGGTGTTGGCTTTTTTATGATGTGAATGCATCAGGTAGAAATGATACCTCCAGACCAGCCCTTACTTACAAAATTGAATAATTGTTGGGGTAACAATTTTAGCTTATTATTCTAGACTTTTTAATTTTTTATTAAGTGGCACCTAACAATAAAGTCTCTACTATTATCAAATGCAAATACTATATCTTTTGATTTGAATGCTAACTTGTTCACAGGTATTTGACTGATAGAAAAATTTAACTTTAACCCTGGAATTGCAAGACAGTGATGAAATTATGTTTATTCTGCTTAGTTTTATGCAGTGTGGCTTATCTGCTAGTAACTCATCATCCAGCTACAAGTATGCAAGAGGATGGGTACTAAATCAGAAACTCAAGAATGTGATTCAAGTACCATTTCAGATGGAAAATCTAGAAATTTAAAATGCTTTGTGGTTCTAACAGTAATGCTGCTTTTATTACTACTGTACCTCAACTCAGCAGAGAGAAAAGCTTCTGGAGTTACGATTACCCATAGGATTTGTAAACCAGATTGATGGAAGTAATTGGTAAACTGCTTAATCAAGCCTTGCTTGGAGGTGAATAAGGACTGCACGATAGAAAATGTAGGCTGTATAAGTAACCCAACAAGTCAGTAGAGTTCTTTTTTTCTGAAAGAAACAAAGATAGCAGTAATTAATGACCCTGACTCTGTGCCAAAAAAGCTTTCTTCTGACAACTCCAACTTAATTAAAACTTAAGACATTTCAATGGCCTCAGAAAGCCCCTGATGGGGTGAACTCTTGCAAACTCGTGAGAAAATTTTGTAAATTAAAGGAAAAGATGTGTGTTACCACTGGTGCCATGACTCTAATCCCTGGCAGTCAAAGAATCTATTTAGCCAAAGCCTTTTCTTTTAACTGGCTCACACCTGCAGGCTTACTGGCACTTCCTCTGTACCAGAGAAGGCAGTTTTTGTGTTTTACGGAAGATCAGATAATAGGAGTC
>VXBA01004421.1:48233-98233 GCA_013399895.1 Serilophus lunatus | reverse complement strand
TTTATTTATAATAATTAGCAATTTCGTCTTGTGAGATCTTTGGGTTAAAAACCAACCGACACCATATTCATTGTTCTACCTGGATTAAAGAAACGGATTTTACTTTCAGTTATGTCAGATGTGACTTTTATGTATTAGTTTTGTAAATATTTTGTTTTTCAGTATCACAGGTTACCATTTTACTGTATCTTTCTGTATTGCTAGCCAGACAGACTGGTCCTGGGTGATTTAAAAGCAGAAATACTCAAAGGTTATGAAGCTAGTTAAGACACCAGATTAAGAGCAGACTTTTGTTTAGTTTCCAAAACCTGATAGTTCTCTCTTACGACTTGCTTTTGGAAGGTGTACAGTCATACAGTTCATACATATTCCAAAGCATTTCTCCACTTCTCCTTTGTAAGAAAGAATCACTGTGGCATTCACCCCTTTGTTTTGAGATGGGAGCAACCATTTCTATTTCCATGAGATAGTTTACACACAAGTTTCTGATAAAAATCGCCACCTGTGACCTCATCCTTCAGGGTGCTCAAGGGCCCAGGTTGGGCTTGAGCCCTTCCAACCCTGCTGTTGTCAGGTAGGAATGCAGTGACATGGGGAGGGCACATAAAGGCAGTAGCTGTGCCAGTAATTTCAGGATAGATTTCCAACCTTTTCAGTGGTGTTTCTAAACTCCAGGTATTTATTTCAGAGTTGTTTGTTGTTATGCATGTGGATAAGCAACACAATTAACAATTATTCTATTTTACAAACAAATTAGAAAACTTGTAACTTCATTTTCTTTCTGTGATAAATTTGATTTTCTTTGGCTCTTGGCCCTGTCCTGTCATGAATTAAGTGAGGAGATTTTTGAACTACTAATTTTTGATCACTATGAAAAATATGCCTAGAACATAACCATTTCAGTTGGCATTAACTATAAACAAATTTCCAGTGCTATTTAAATGTGTGACCATAAAATATTTCTGCTGGCATTTCCTTACTAGTTAGCAGCTGTTACAACAGTGTGCAAACATCTATTAAGCAAAGGAAGACATTTTTTAATATAGATTAATAGAAATGAGCTAGAAGATGATAGGCAACAAAAGCTCTAGGATACAACTGGCTTTTGTTCTTAATTTGAAGAGTGTATAAACAGACTGAATTTCAGTATGAATGTTGGACTTCAGCTGGAGTCCATAACTTACACTGAGTGTAGCTTAACACGTTTAATTTCAGACATAACTAACACTAATCAAATAGGGATTTTTGAAAACAATTTTTTCCATTTCAATGGAATTTCCATTTCACTAGCTGTAATCTCAAATATGTAAATGGTAGCCAAAGCTGGATGTGATGTTTCAGTTAAGAAATTTTTCTGCCCGTTGTTTCTTCTAGCATCTTCTTGCCAAATCTTCTGGAGTGCTTGCAATTTCCTCTGTACAGAGCCCAACAGGCTCATCAGCAGCAGAAGGTAAACATAATAGATGTGAGGAATTTCTGGAGATTTATGAGGTTTAGCTTTCTGAAACATACACGCTGTCTGGCAATCCTAGGATACGGCCACATGTGGACTCTGTGAATTGAAAATGTTTTAAATGGGGCATCATTTAGTCCCTGTTAGGAATAAAATATAGGAACAAAAGATGCATTCTACAATAGCACTTAAGTATTGTTTCTGCCCTGCAACAGCGTGTTTTAGTTCGCAAGAATAATCATCAGGGAGGTTAAGCTTTTGTTAAAATGTCTATGAAATTTGACAAACAGATTAATATCCCTGTTATTTAATAAATTAATCTTACTACCTACAGGCCCCCATGTCTTCACATTGAAAGATCAGAGATCATTATATGGCAACCTAGGAACATGAAGCTACTCTGAAATAAGGAGATTGGCATTATTGGAATTTAATATCAAAAGCTTCAGAGAAAAATATGTAAAAGTACAAGCCTCATAACTGTACCATTATTATGAAAATTAATTTATTAAATTCTGCCATCTGTTTATGAAAATGTAATTGAAAAATTGCACTCCTACATCAGTTTATTGAGCTGATAAAAGAAGATTCATTAGCAAAGACAGAAATATGCCATCCTAATGATCACAATAATATCACTGCATGTTAAAGTGCTCTTTTAACCTTTTTCAGTGGGCTGTACTGATATTAATTAATCAGCTTGGATGCTGTCAACATCTCAAGCAGTAGAGTGATATTTCCAATTGCGTGGCAGGCATTTCTCTGCATCTTTTACTTCTATAGCTTTAGCTAGGAGAGCCTAGAAGAGCATTAACAGAACAGTAGAAAGAGGCCTCTTCTTCCTGCCTATTGTTTACCCGTAGCACTGCCTGATGGAAGAGATCATGTCCATAAGCCCAGGTTTTTCATGGCCTATTTCATCATTGTTCTCAAGGACTTGCATAAATGAAAGATGGGATCATTTGGAGATAAATATTGCTGAGAATATCACTTTAACCTTCATCATCTTCTGTAGTACACTGAAACAGAGGAAAAAGGTAGCATTTAGTGAGAAAGATGCTTAAGCAAAAGCTTTTCTCGCTTCTGAGATGAATGTCACTTGAAATGTTCCTCCTTTTTGAGTTTAAAAACTTTGCATGGCTGCCTCATGCTTTTGTTTCTGCTGAGTGATAGTGCTCTGGGATGCCTCCAACTATAACCACCTAATTGCTAAGATTGAAATGATAGCCATTTACATATCAGCTTTCAGCCAATGAACACTGGTTCCAAAAGTTTTTTTGTATTGATTTCCTAGCACTTTCCCCCTTTCACTAAGAGCACAGCGATTCTGAGAGAATGAACATTTTTATCTCCCAGCATTCGTATGCATGCTCATAAAATGTGTGGCACCTCAAAAACATTAACAGTATTTTTTGAGCTTCATTAGGAAGATAATATATTTCAAAGACACGAGTATAAAATAGCTAGATATCATTAGAAAACAACGTTTAATTATTAATGAAACCAAGACATTGGCTTGGAATGAGAAGCGACTGCTCATTTACTGGAGATTTTACAGCAAAGGTAAATAATAAAATCTCCTTCCTAAGCTAACCTACACAGCAGTTTTGACTTAAAGGTTTTTCTCAACATGGAAAATGCAAATATACATTTTTAACCTCTCTGCAAAATAGGAAAATAGTCTTGAATTTGTACAGGTTTTGTGTGCGTTTGTCCTGAGCAGCTATTGTGGAAGTGGGATTACTGCCTGACAATTTCATCACGTCTGTGAAAGTAATGTTTAGGAGGTGAAGTAATAGAATAATGCTAATCCAGCTTTTTATAATCAGCCTCCCATGTATATAATATTTATGTTATTGTCTGTGCACGGTTTTCTTTTCCTAGAAGCATTCCTTATCTACTAGAATTCTTGTTTGACAAATGAGATTGGATTACCAAGTCACAGCTGTATACACTGGTTGATGTATTGCTGTAGGATTGATAATTCAGAAAAGCAATGTAGTATTTGGGGGTTAATTTTCTTTTCTTAGATACAAGAATCTAGTGCTGCTTGCTAGATATTTTCTTCATTTTCGTTATCTAAGTTTTACCAGGTTTAGACTAGTTATTGACTGAGTTAATGTAAAAAATGTTGATATGCTGTCAATATTAATGTAGATGTCAGTCCAACACTAGTCCCTAATGTATGTAAGAGCAAGTATTTTTTACCTTGATACAGAAAGGCAGTCATGTGTGAGATTTAATATACATCCTAATCTATCTTGTCATTGCACTAGCCATGGGTGATGTGCTAATGTATGGGCAACCATTTTCTTTTTCTCTTCACACAATGGAATAGATACACATGAATGACAGCCAAGTCTCCACTCTGTAATTATTTGGAGGGCAGTTAGAACATACAGGAGGAATACGGTAATACAGTAGTTTTACTTACAGCCTTAAAGTCTATGGCCTGCCTTTTTTTTTTTTTTTAAATTTTCCAGGGAATTGTATGATCACTTATAATTGGAGGGGAAAAAAAACACACAAAGAAAAAAACAAAAACCAAACGCACTCAAATGCAATAAGTGGCTAAACCTAAGTAAGCTTTATAACACACAGTTTTGGATTTCAGTTCTGAGTCCTTACACATACAGCCAAATATTTTTATGTATTGAATGCATTCTCTGTGCTGACATCACCATTTTGATTCATTTTTCTTGGCAAAATACATGCTTTATAATGTAGAAGATTTGTCATCAAGTATTTCCAAAAAGTGAATAATCAAATGAGTTCTTTAATTAAATGTCTCTTTTATATTCATTTTCCTTTTCCCTTTCTCCATTGCTTTTTCAAATTGTGAACAATTATGGAAATATAGGATTGTGAATGTAAGTTGACACAATGTAAGATAAGCAAGCAAAAATTAATGTCCATAGCATGTCTCATCTTTGTGCATGTTGGCAAAACCAAAAACCTGAATATTGCTTTTTATATAAAACACATTTTGATGAGATTGCAGTTTCCTAAAAATCGAGTCCAAAATTACATATTTCTTAACGCAGCTTGAGTCAACAAATCTTTGACTTCTCATATTAATTTATAATATAGCTTCCTTTTGTTCATCTTTTCAAACTGTAAGAAACTGTCTTTACACATTCAATCTGTCTTTGTGTGAGAGAAAATGAAAATGAGGCACACTGTCCATATCATAAAGATAAGCAACTGCCTGCAATTTCAGCATTATTTTTACTATGTATTTAAGGAGGGAGGGTATGTTTTCTCCCCTGTGGTTGGATGCTATTATTTTTAGACTAAAGCTATTGCTTTCCTGGCATCTTGCAGTGTTTCATTCAGAATTAAAATCACTATGCACATCTTCCCTAATTCTAAATTGAGACTGGTATAATTTCAACAACGGAAACTGAGTGCAAAATTCTGCTCACAGTGCCTTATATGGAAATATTCCATTTAGGGGAAGAAAAGGGAAAAAAAAGAATCTAAAAACATTCTATTATTAGAATATATGTTATAATCCTCATACTGCTTCATCTTCCTATGAATATTTTTCTTCTCTGAGAGTAGTAATATAAGGCTAAATTGTTACCTTGTGTTTTCATGACCACTGACGGTTATAATTTACAATGATTATGGACATTAACATACTTGACTGTCGCCTTTATTTTTATTTCAAATACACTTGCAGTGGACTAAGGGTACGAGGAGTGAATGTTTTGTCATCACAGAATACTACAAACTTCCTATCAGTCTGTAGCTAAAGTGATGCACCAACACTTACTCACAGTCAATAGGAAGTATCAATTTGTGCCTTTGAGAGAATCTTGTGTAAACTTGTAGATTGGGACACAGAATGTTCTCCTCTTTCTGTGTCTACTGATCTATCTAGCTAGCTGCTAAATGACATGGGATCAGAATATTTGTTGAAGTTGCTAAAAGTAAAGAGCGGTAGTGTCAAATGCTTTAATATGCAAATAATTTCTGCTCACTAAAGAGTTTAGAATGGCTTCCATGTCACTACTCATTCAGCTAAACACTATGTACATTTCAATGTTTCTAGGTTTCTGAATTAGAAGTATAAACTTTGATGAGACACAAGTGATGTTGAAGCGGTGTGACAGGCGGTAGACATGTTCTCACAAACTTACAGCTTTTGCAAGGTCAACATTTTCATTCAACTTAATCATCAATCTTCCACCTTTTATAACTCAACTCATAAAATCTATTGCCAGTTAAAATTTATGTCAGGGTTTAAATCTGAATTTCTTATCTACAAATGCTACCATCTCCTCTTGTAGATTAGCAGCATTGCTGGTAGTATTTCAACATGTAGGTACTATGAAGATCTTGAATTAAAAATCTCTACAATCAATTATTGGCAAGCTTAAGAATGTTAATTTGAAATTGAGCATAAACACTATTTTTTTCCAAAAGAGTAGGAAATCAGTTTTTTGCTTGAATACAAGGTGTATAGCTGTGATTTAAATTTTTCTTGTCGAAGTGTTCAAAACCACTCATGTAGCACACAAGACCATACAAACCAGTTAATTTAGTATCTTTGCAACCTGTCATGTTAATATGCAAATACATGTGCATATGTATTTAGACAAATCTAAAAACATGCATTATTTACATGTTGTAAGAGATTTTTTTCTGAGCCATTACAGTCTATTATATAAATATGTATTTAAGAGGCATAGTTCTTTTTTTTTATTTCATTGGATTTTTTATTTGATAGGTCGTAATGGCTAGGGTCCCTTACACAATACCTCATAGTTTATTTCAGTCTGTATTATAGATGTTTCTATGATGTTAATATGAATTTGCATATGAAATATGCTTCAAGAAGTTACTGTACACATAAAGATTAATAATTCACTGATTTTAAATGGAAGAGAGAAGCAAAACTGATTAGTTTACATAAGGGTAAGATTCATCCTCTCTGTGGAAGGCTAGCAAAAAACCTAGGCATCATTTAAGCCTCACTTAAGCTCTCAAAGTGCAGCTTAAATGGATTTTAACTGGTGCATAGGCTTTGCTCTGGCAATTGGTGAAGTAGTGAATTTAATCTGAGAGAGAATAATGCATTTCTAAATGCTTCCTATTTCTAGAAGCGAATTACTAGATCTTCTAGGAGCACTTAACTTTCAGCAGTACCCACAATTTTACCACATTTTTTGCAAAAAAAAAAAAAAATGTGAAATTCAGTTTTAGGCAAAACTTGTAAAGTGCCTTTTCTCATGAAGAATCCCATCTGTTTTGGGTCACGTCTGCATCAGCCATGGAAGAACACAGTATAGAGATGTCTGACCTACTTCTGAGGATGTGGATACATCTGCTATAATACAATTATTATAACCCCACATTTATATTCCAACTCATGCATATTTAGATTCCAGCTCATATTCCATAATTAAATACTGAATTTAGCCATTCAGTGGATTCTGAGGTGCCTTCAAGATTGTTATTATTCATGGAAACTGTGTGTTCATCTGGTTACTGACATGAGATTTAATTTTGGATATGTTGACGTTCAGTCAACAGATATGACTAAACACAGGCAGAAATGTAAAAAAGTGGGCTCAGATTGTTCTTTACCAGCTAATACTTCTGGTTACGGGACAGTGCTGGCACTAGTAGATGGTTTTGTAATAGGAACCTGACAGCCGCCAGTAGCAGATGCTGAGGGAACGAACAGAGGAAGAGGTCAAGCATATAGTCATGCTTCCCTGGCATAGCATCCCAGCTTCTGGCAAGTTTTCCAGACATCTAGTTTTCAGCAGACCAGGCTTAAGCTGTGAGCACAGGAGAACAAAGAATACCTACAGCGTTTAATAATGGAGAATGTCTCAGGAGGGACAGTAGGAAAAGGGAAAGTGTGACTTGGGCTCCAAAACCTGCTGGGAATGAGGATGTCAGAGGAAAAATAGACATGTCTAGATAATTGTGAAATGTTAGAAATGTGGTTATTCTGGATTCGTGTTGGGTGCTGGTTGTTTTAAAACATTTTATCTAATACTCTGTTTCCAAGCAGTATGTTTTGAAGTAGAACAGCTGTTTTTAGGGCATGTCTGGTCTCAGATTGCAAAAAGAGCTGCAGGGCCTAACTCGAGTCAGGCCTGTGGAACAATACCAGTTTATAAAACAGAAAATATGCAAAACACATTGCAGACACAGAGTAAGAGCTGTGTGGAGAGGTAGAGGTATAGAGGGGGCTGTAAGATCCAAGAAATTCTTCCAAAATCTACATAAACCCCAGGAAACTCAAATGTCCAATCCAAAAATGCCTTACACACAAGGGCTTGCATTCTCATGGCCAAACTCTTCTGTGATGGTGTTACCCCTGCTCATTAGGAAGGGGAAATCAGCTATACTCTTTGAAGAAGAAGGCAAAAGTGGAGTTCAGTCTGCAGTCATGTCAGCCTCGCCTTAAAGATGTTTTACTTAATGTTTTCCAGTGGGATTCACAACAAGCAACTGAGAGACCTAGCTCTTGGAATAATCTGTCAATTAACCAGTGTGATAATTGCTCATGGGCAGCATGACTCATATGAAGGCTAGGGTCAGTTTGCAGCTACCTGGCCCAGGTGGAATGCTGCAGAAATGTCCCCCATGTCCTTGCTACTGACTTTTCCTGTAGGACAAATTGTTCTGGCAATACAAGAGGATTTGATTTCAATTAATCTCTTCAAAACATGATAAAACCCAAAACTAATCTGAGCTATCCTAAACCTCAGTCATGTACTCATTGGTCACAATTAATCTTTTAACTAGAATCTATTGGGTAGGCAAAATTAAGAGTCACATTATAGCCAGTTAACTTGTTTTGGATGGATTTTTGGTTGGTTGGATTTTTGCTGGGTTTTGTTGTTGCTGTTGTTACAGCAACCTGGTGAGTAATAAGTCAAATTCTAATGGGCCTTGTGGAGAAAGGTCCTGATGGAAACAGAAATACCGCTCCTAGATAGGCTGTGCCAGGCCCACTTCAACAATTAATGTAGAACAGTATCCTGAATTCATGTGGTGCAGCCTTCAAATACATTGCTGAACTGAGGCCTGCGCTGTGCAGGGAGAACTCATACAGAAAAAATGTTTCTTAAAATCTGTCAGATGACACAGGACACAGGACTGAGACAAACTGAATTCCCTCAATTTTCCCCTTTTATATAAGGCAGAGCCATGGATTGACATGTCCTTCTGGTTATATACATATAGAGATAAATATATACATAGATAAATGTCCCCTTCTCTATTTGTAATGGAAGCTTTACAATATCAATAAATATATTTTTTTTTCAGATTAGTTTAGAAGAGGGAGTAATATTGAGCAGTTGTACACAAATAATTCAAAGAAGTCCTCTGGAACATATGGATAGGAGCTACTTAAAAATTGTAAGGCAAAAATATTAAATAATATATATCATTTCAGGGCAGAAATTACATTATGCTCTGTGTGAAAATAATTACTTCATGTTCATATTCTGAATGTTTACTAGTGTATTTTGTAGGAAGTCATTATTGTACTTGCTTGAAAACCTCGTTTTTACTTATTACAGATCTCATCCCTTCTGACTTTTGAGGGAAATACCAGATGTTACAATTCCCTCTGGTGGGCCAATTATTTGCTAAATTTTTATTATTTTAGTATACATCAAAGAAATGGTTCAACTATATGAGCCTGAGAAAAAAATCTTGGAGTTTTTTTCTTTGGCTTTGCATTTTAAAAATAATTCTAAAACAATCCAAAACAATTCTCTTTCTAGTTTGATTCTAAGAATCGTATGAGCCTGGACTGAGACCTCACTACTCAAACTTTAGCCTACAGCAAATTTCCTTAAAAAACCTCTGAGAAGGGTGTTGGAGAGGAAGGAGGAAAATGAAGGAAGGAGGGAAGCCTCAACAGTGGAAATACTGAACAAACCTTAACTATAGCATCATGAATGGTGATGATATAATGCAATGCTAACAAGGACTCCTGAGATAAATACATCAATTAAGGGCTTGCAGGTGTTTCACTGAGGGTGGTTAAAAAGACAGAATGGGAAAGGATTTGTGCCAATAGATCTTATAGTTTTGTAGTAATTAGTAATCTGTGCAGATGTCTATTATGACTAACTGACAATAAATCTTGGTTTCTGTTTTGAATATTGCTTTTGTTTCCCAAGTTCCTTGCCTGAAGGGGAGAAAGAAAATGACTTGAAGATTAATTACAGCAATGGTTACTTCCAACGAGATAAAATGGAAAGTCGTAGTCTACCGAATGAGATTAAATATTCTTCTTATTATTTTCATATTTTATTTTGATAACAGAAAAATGAAGGTAGCGCAGGTTGTATGGGGGTATGTATGTAATGATTTTTGCATAACGAGCGAAAAATAAGTCTACTTTGCCAACAGACATTCTTCAAGGTATATGCAAAAGACAAATCTTTTTTCTACCCCAGCAAAATAATGGAAAGGTATCCAAACCTTTTATATTTGTGCAGTAACCTCTAATTCTAAGCACAGTGAAGAACTGTAAGTAAATTTTACCATAGAGCTGTGTTTTCCTTAGCCTCTCCATCTGCTCATTTTTGACACCCCTGTCATTAACTGTCATTTTCCTTTAAATATACAGTGAAGCTGAAAGGCCAGCTCTACATCACATCATTTCAGATTAGGGGCAGTTCCTTTGAGCTGAGCACTGTTTAGGTGTCAGAAAGAAGTCTCTGACCTCTCTTGTACCACACTGCCGCAGGGCCTTAATTAGTACTGACTCCAGCCATTACTGCAGAGAGGACAAAGGCGACCACATCATTTTTCTACTTAGGAAGTTAGCGTCTGACCTAATAACTTGTCCAGGCTTGCAGGACACTGTAACAGCCACACAATGGCAGTGGGGATTATTTGTCAGATTTTTTCCTTCTCTAAATGTAGGAAAATCCGGAAGTGAGCTACTGTATCCTTCAGTCTTGCAGGAGCTGTTCTAGGGTTTCACTGTGTTGATTTGTCACAGAGAAAATGACAGACAGTAAAGAAGTCAGATATTCAGAAAAATAGAGTGTGATAATGAAGTGTAGAGTGGTTTTTGTCCTGACTAGAAGTATCTGATTATTTAAAATATTGCTCTTCCGATAAGATCTGCTCTGGTGCTATTGACTTTAGTGGAATTTTATCACTTATTTTATGAAGAACAAACTTAAGTCCAGAGTCAACTGAGGTCTTTTTCCTCTGTCCTCCTTCCTTCCTTCCTCCCAGATTTCTTCATCCCATTCCATGGTCTCCTAACAGAAATCCACTGTCACACATGAAACACATTTTACAATGCTTTTGGCACAACATTTTTGGTCTATTTCACTAGAAATTGGACTTGCTGCATCAAATATCAACGTTATATAGTTCCACAGAATCTCCTTAATTTTCCTATTTTTTTGGTAACAATCCACTGAGAAAGCTTCATGCCAGAATATAACCAATTCTTGATCTAGAACTCCTTCTCTATTATTTTATCGTATTATTTTATTTTATTATTTTATTATTTATTTTATTTTATTATTTATTTATTTTTAAATTAATTAAAGCGATTGCATATGCTATAAAAGTTTCATGGTCTCATATCATGTTCCTTTATTATCAGCCAGTCTTTACTGCAGCAAAGACAAACACTTTATGCTACTGCAGCAGAAATTGCTTTCACTGTAGGTACGTTTCAGAGAGGGGGAAAGGTGATCTAAAACTTGCAGAAAGCTAAGACTACGTTGATGATCAGTTAGACAAGATATAGGTATCACGAATCATAGTATGTTTGAAAGCTGTTTAACCATTAATTAGTCTGCTACCTTGAGGCTTGAGTTTTGTCCTTGTCTAGGCAAGAAGTAATTCTTCCTGCTTGCAAAACCAAAAGGAAGAAAAGAAACAATTTGATTCTAATTCTGATGTTTTTCCATGCATCTCAGTTCTTGTAATTTCAGTTTTAGTTAGGATTATTTTTACTGTAGTGATTTTGAGCCGGATTGGAGTCTCAGAAATATCATAAAGTTACTGCATTTCCAAGGAAATTCCTTCCCAAGTGATCACACAAAAGTAATTACTGTATTATCAAAGCTGCAAAATGTTGCATAGCATTTCTTGTGCTCAAACAGCATCCAAAGCAATAGAATACATTTAAGTTCTACAACAGGGCCCAACAGCACAATTTGTAAGAGACCTGAGAAGTTTCTGTATAGAGATAACACTGTAAAATGGGATAAGAGTGTTGGGGCAAGACCCTTTCAGTCTATGACAATGTGATCAAGCATTATTTCATTTAGTCTATGAGCTGAAATAATAGCCTATAAAGTGTTTTGGAGTACTCCTTTGACTGCAAATCACATATTGCAATTTCCTTATTCTCTTTTAGATTACCCACATACATTGATTTTTTTTCTGAGCAGCAGGAAGGTGAACTTTAGCTTTCTGAGCATAAATAATTCCATATTCAGAGATGTTCATTTCACCAGAAAGGTACAGCACAAAAGAGGTCTATATGAAGGAAGGGACTTCTGACTTTCTGTGGACCTATATGTCTACAAAAGGTTTTTTCTCCAGAACTGAGAACAGCATCTGCTGGCAGCTATTTCAGCAATTTAGCTGATGCTTTTTGCCCTCCATTTGCTGAAGAACAATATCTGCTCTGTGATTCTATTCATAGGTTAGATTAAAATTTTAAAGGGCCACTGCCTAGCAACTTCTTAAGGATTGGCAGCAGCTTTATTATGGAAGCCACATTAAACTGAGGGCTGCTTGATATCATTTTCCCATTGCACTGAAGTACTCAAGAAGAACCTCAATGCAATGTAAAGGCATCCTGGATGCAGGATTCCTTCACACCTGCCACAACTCAGTCCTAAGAGCATTGCAGGCAGCTACGTTCAGTAGTTATGGATGAATGGCAATAAGGGGGATCTCATCTTCCCCTCTGTCGTTTATGTAATCAAGATTAAACATATGTTCAGATTATTGGCCACTTCACTGCCTTTCCTCACTGGTGTTGAGGCAAAGGAGTTGCTTTAGCAGAGGCATATGAAGCTGTCTGTGGATATAGAGTTAGAAAACAGGGAGTGTGGTGAACTAATGTGTATGAGATTTTCTCTCTCGCCCAAGTCTTCCTTTCTTTTGTGTCTTACGAGGAAGGCTAGAAATTATTCTAACCTGGTTGATGTACCAAAGTTTAGGATTCAGATTCAGGAGATTGGAAGACCATTAGTGTGCATAATGGGAAAAGGATTTAAGTAATTAAGATCATATTTATGTGAATGTATTTGGATTCATGTAGCCATTATTTGTGCACGTGTACTAAGGCCTGCACACATGCAGAAGAATATACAAGATCATTGATAAGTATAGTCTTATCTGTATTAGTATGTGTGACTGAGCTTATGATGTCTGCTTTCACAATATTTTTTTTGTTTCTGGTAAATAACAGGCATTTTCTAACTTTCACCTTTTTTAAAAAAAAAATGTTGTTTGATGGAAAAAAAGTCCAGAAAGGAAGAAAAGTCAGAGACAAGGACTACTTGTAGAGAACATTAAAGCTTCAAGACAAACTAAAAAAGCTGAAGAAATCAGAGTTGAGTTTGACATATCTTTTTGGTTTTCACTTGTGTCTCGGTGTGCCTTCTTTTTTTCTTTTTCTCTGGTGTGTTTCTTTTTGTTTTGGTTTGGTTTTTTGTTTGTTTGTTTGGTCTTTTCCTTCTTATGTGATAAGATAAAGAGAGTGTCAAACTTAGAATATTTTGGCTTTAGTTGGTTTGAATCATAACTTTACTGTTACTAAGGCCTACCTCTTTGGCCTGTTGATAATAGGGGTTTTGTCATGACGGTGTAGTTAAAAGAATCAGATAGTTTTAAAGCATATTCCGCCATCCCTTTTACTTACTTTTAATCAACTTGTTCTTCCAAACAAGGTATGGAATTGATAGCTGTTATTGATTGCTTGTAGCATTACCTAATCTTCACTAAATGTAGGAAGCTTTTCAGATTTAGAAAGGTGGCAGAAAATGTCTAGTAATGATACTGCTGGGAATTGAAACTCAATATGGTGGTCAGTATAAAAGTGATATAGCTATGAGATGTATTTTATTATAAGTCCATTGTTTTTTATTAAATGCTCAAGCTAGTGTAATTTACAGATACTTTGAAGTTCCTTATGTATTTATCAGCTGTTTCAGTATTTTGTTTGTTTGAATTTACACCAAAAAGAACATTTTTCCTCCTTTTTTTTTTCATCATATCAATGAGAGTGTGCTGCAACTTTGGAAAACTAGAGAATACAAGAAATATAGTGCTCTAATAATGTAAAAAAAAAAAATAGAGGTGTCATTTATGCTTTCAATACAAAGGGAAAATATAAGAAATCATTACTAAAACAGATATAAACGTGACCTTCACTGTAGTTCAGTAATTATCCTAGTCCACAGTATGGTGTTTGTATCATGATTTCCCTTATTTCCTCTTTGTTTTCATTTTTATCTGGGTACTTCACTGGTGAGTAATAGCTAAAGGGAACCCATTATGCAAGGCGAGCACTCAGTTTGCAAGTGAATTTGCTTGTAGCTATTGCCACATTTGAACCTCACTAATGTATGTAAATTAAAAACTCTGGTATTCGGATCGCTCCTGTTTGAAATAAAAACAGAATCTGATCATTACAATCTGCAAGCCAGGTATTATCACTGGACTAGTGAGCCGCTGATGATAAATTGTACTGAATAGCTTGTGGATAGAATATTTTATCTCAGTTCTCTATCACACAGCACTGCATAAAATAAGAATGATTCATCAAGCATGAGAGCTGGTGGTTTATGAAATTCATTGCTCACGGCAAGTGTATTTTTTAAAATTCAAAAGACAAAGCAACTCACAAGGGTTATTTAGTAATCAGTGTGAATTACTTCTAGGTATAAGCCTTAGTGGAAAAAATTAAAAATACATTTGCTGTACAGGAAGCATTATTGCTGTAGGTGCTATAATTTAACTGCTTCTCATCTGTGGGGTTTTTTCCTCTGTGTGTGTGTGACCATTTTGGATTCCAATCCTCCTCCCCTTTATTTTTAAAAGTGAAACTGCATAATCAGTTGTAACAGGATTATTACATCGAACAAGTCTATTCTATGCTCTCAGCAGAAACATCTTCAGGGGCTTGTACACCTTAGGCTGCAGTGGATATTTTGTTTATTCAAAAAGACATGTAAAAGAAGAGCAATACAGTCATCTTTTTTTCCTTCAGATTTGTAGTAAGAATGTTTCATTTCTTCATGTGTATTGATGTCCCAAGGCAATGTTCCAAATGAAAAGATAATAACTTATGAAGAAGTGTCAAAAACTAATTAAGTTTTGTAACTTGTTTTTCCTTCACATAAAGTATATTTTTCATCACACTGTCCAGTCACATGCTGGGATTCTTGCTAACATCATCACATGCCAGTCACACCAAGTCTCAGTGGTTCCTCTCCTCCTGTCATTATTTTCAGCATCAATTAATTTTCTTCTGACCTCGCCTTTAGAAAATGTAGCAGGGAATTATCAGTGCATGCTTTGCACAGTCTATTTGGAAGGCATTAGGCCACTGTGTGTATTTGAAAATGGAGTAGGCCAAACATTATATTTTCTCACCTGCAGGGTTGCCTAGTAACATGAATTAAGGATTTTCACCAAGCCTTCAAGACAAATAGAAAAACTGTAAAGCAAGTTGACCCAGGTGGGAGACTCAAACCCACTCACGTAAATTAGAATTTTGAGTGGGGAAATATAAAATGCAGCTCCTCATTAACGTTTATTATGGAAATTGTTTTTGTAATTAAAGCAGCCTATTTTCTCAGCAAGCGAAAAGAATGTGATGCATCGTATTTCACTATTGTTAAATTTGTGCTGTAAAGTGCACTTTGTTTTACTTTTTGACATATTATTTGCTTGCGGACTGTCAAAATTGAGCACTCGATAAAGGGATTGAGGGAAACGTCTTTAAAACATGTAAATGTATCTTTTAGCATTCTTGCTAAAAGCATACACGCTTCCCTGTGTTGGGTAGCAATTCACGTAGATATGTTCAGCTTTCATTTAATCACTTCAAGGAACTAAATTCCTTGTTTAATGTATTGCCATTGAAAAGAAAGATTAGTGTACTTTAGAGGTGGGGGTCATTCTTTGTAACGCTATTACAGCTTTGTCNATTCTGCCTCAAAGGTACAAAGCAAAGAAGTAGCACAATTAGAATGTCGGCACATAGTGACAGTCCTCTGCAAATGATGGTGTCAGGCCACTGAGGGGCCGAGGGTGGCAGGAGTGACATTCACCCTAGCAAGATGGAAATAAATGCCCTGTTTGATAAAAGAAAACAGACAATTTATGTATACCCTGAAGAGTTAACAGCTAGTGAGCCATTCCTATGGGTCAAGTGCTGCATTTGCATTTTGATGGGATGTTATCAAGTAATTAATGCACCAGTCAGGATTTATTACCTCAGGAGTGAACTGAAAGGTTCATTACAAAATCGGTTTCACTTGAAGATAGGCATTTCCTCAGAGTTAGCTTTTGACATGTTGTTCCTAGCTCTCTCTGCCTGTGGCAGCAATGGTAGAAGGCCAGTGAGGTGAAATTCATTGCTTAATAAGGGCATTCACTTTGGGTATTCTTGTGATAATAAATGTATACATCAAGGCCGCACTGCCTTGTCAGTTTAATTGCTTCTTGTGCTCCTTAACAAGCCAATCTTAATCAGTCTGGACCATGTTATGAATAATTTAGGGATCAGCAGACTTCACGCTTAATAAGATATACTAGATTATAAAACTTAAGTGCACTGTTTATAGAAAGCATGCAAAACACTTTAAGTTTTTATTAACAGCACGGGAAAAAACCAAAACAAACCCAAACCTAGCAGGGAGTTTTTCTGACACTTGCAGTTTGTGATCAACAGCTGTGTGTCTCCCTGCCCTAGCCCCCTCCGCTTCTGCTGAAGGGCTGTACTTCGGCCCTTCTGTCCCCCTAAGCCTCCGCCAGACATAATGGGAAATTTGAGCAGGCCTTGAGATTAAAGCCCAGAATCTGTGGCCAACCAGCAATTGTCATTTTAGAAAACATTCTTTTATCTTTTTAAATGCAAAGCAGATCGTATTTTAAAACACTTTCTGATAGACAAAAATTATCTTTTTGTTGGTGGTGGTTGACTGCCTACATGGATTTCAGTGCAATTATTTAGATTTGAGATTCGGCTGTCAACCTGTATCAACAATAGGATTTTTAAATGTTTTTCCCTTTGTTTAATGGTACAGGTGAAACGTAGGATAGACTATAAATCACTCTTACGTAAAGTATGAATTATTGAAGTAAAATACTTTTTATTTGTTAAGGTAATACAGAAATACATTAAAAAGTAACAGAAATTGACTCCAATCTCTCTGAGTCTATTATGATTTCTCCATCTAGTAAGTAGCGTTTGAGTGAAAAGGAACATTTAGCCTTTTTGTTTTAAGAGAATTTTTTTGTCCTCCATTTTACCTCAAAATTTGCAGGCTGTGAGTTGTCCACAGAGTAATGCGTCATTCAGTTTATGGCATCTAATATAGGCCTACTGCAAGCATCAGAACCAGGCGCTTCAACAATTTTCCTGTCTGCTTGTAGCTGCTTCTGCTTGTTCTCTTGTAGCCTAGATAGGAAAAAAAAAAAAAACAACCAAGCAAAACAAACCCAACCACCTAACAAAACAAAAACCCTCAACATTTTTCATTATTTTCTTTTTTATTCCTTTCTCTTTAAGCCTTGACACATGATGACAGCACTACAGTATCATTTGATGCCCGTGTAAACAATAGCTGCATGTATTTCTGAACACAGAGTGTATTTATTAGTATAAATAGAGATATAATTAAAGGCTATGCTTTCGGTCATTAGATAATGTATTAAAATAATGTTATTTTTCAAATACATTTATGAATCAGGAAGGTAGGTACCAGTAAATGAAAAACAACTTCAAACCTATTTCCCAACCTATAGCTGGACTATCATACTCCTTTGTTCTTGTGCAGGTTAATAGAGATTGAGGAGATGGGCAGAGGAAAAGCAGTGCAATTTTCTGCTATTTAAGCTTGGCGAAATGGCACTCTTCAGGAAGCAGCAAAAAGTATGAAAGCGTAATAGGCATTTTAAAAGTAGAAGTCCATATAGCTGCTTGAGGGATCCTCAGATTTAGGCATGCATAGAATCACGAATGAGATAATCAGCATTGTGAAATTGAAACCTGTCTGCTGCCTGCTGCTGTTCTTCCCTCTTTCAGTGGAGTGATTTGTAACACTCATCTTCTTCAGGCAAGGCAGCCTTCAAGATTATCCAGAACTGTCAATAGTAATTGCCAAAGTATTTTATTACCTACAGAAAATCAAAGGAATTTTATAACCAACAGTTATCAAGTTTCAATACACGGTATAAAGAGAGCAATTTTAGTTGGAATACAATCGTGTTTGGCTTGCTTTTATGTTCTTGAGACAATTCCTGTGCAACCAACTACAACATTCACTGTATTTAAGCTGGAGGCAAGAATATTCATGTGTACTTGTAGTTTAAAAAAATTACATAATACTTTCAAGCTTCTGCAAGCAAGTGGTTTTTAATTGCCATACAAACTATGCCTCAGCTAATTAATTCTAAAAAGAATGAGGTTTCTATAAAACTCAAGATGACATTTTGAAATTCTGGCAGTAGACGTAAGTTTTACTGGGGCATTCTCTGTCAAGAGGTAAATAAAATGCCTGGAAATTAGCAAAATATGACACTGATTATAAAGACTGAAAACATTAATGTTGCAGCTTTTGTTATATTCTCTGAATATTATCGCTATATGAACCACAATTGTGACTGTCAACCGTTCATTTAACACAATTCTGTTATGTTACAGGCTCACCCATGATTCAAAGCTTTTCAGATGCTTGTCTTCTTACTCAGGCTATGCATGAGTGAGAACTGCATCTTCTGTTCAACGGTGTTTTTCTGAGCCGTGCACTTCACTTTCCTTCCCTGACACCAGGGAAAGTAAAAGTGTGATTGTGTAAATGTTTGGTGTGAGAAGATTCCATTTCTATTTTTGATGATGTATTTCCCCTCTAATTCATAATGTCAAGACTTCAATGACATGATTATGGGTTCTTTTAAAAACAAGTATACAAATTTACTTGTGAAAAATTAATTAGCATGGGGAAATGCCTCTTTTTAAATTCAAAAACAGATGGGTGCACATGTATTTTGAGTCAGGTGCACTGGATTTTATTCACAGCACTAAAAAACAGGTGTCATTTCTACTGAAAGGTTACACTGAAAGAGAAATAAGCCATGAAAACATTTTATAGTACTACAGCCATGATGCCATGATTATAGCATAAAAGTATCCTCTCCTTTCACCTGTGAATCTCCTTGCACTTTCTACATAAGCTTCTGTTTTTTAAAAAAAGACCTGTTAGTTGAATTATTAATTGTTTTTGAAAGGGTAAAGCACTTTACCAAGAACCTCCTTTCGTAATACTGTTATATATGAAAAATTTAGCAAAATGGTAATTAGGAGAGAGGTTATTTATGTACTATTAAAATGCTGATGTAATTATCAGAGAATTATTCAATTACACTGGGTAATAGAAATTTTTAATGTAAGGAAGATGGCTAGCCTGCTGGAATTTTGGTAATATGAGGAACCTACACTGGATCCTGTATTTTTTTCCACTCTTATACTAATTTGTTTGTATTGTACAGTGTGTGAAACATGCATTGATACATTATTCCATTTAGTACTTCTTACAAAAGTGTATTTTATGTGTACATCAACCAGAATTCTGCAGATACTTGATCACATCAGAAGAAAATGTACTAGTATATCTCTTTTGTGAGAACTTCCTTACCTCACCCGCACATCCTGAGAGGAACATTAAGGGTTAACACAGAGTTAATACAATAATATAATCACATTTCTTGTTTACTTTGAGCTGTTGGTTTGAAATGAGTAATGACAGGACAAGTTGATGTTTGCATTTTTCAGGGCCTGAAATTTGGTATTTTAACTAGATGAGGGCAAATGCTATTCCCTTTAGCCTCTGGTTGTCATAGTAGAATGTTGTCCCATTGATAAATTTGGAATTAGCAAAGCCATAACTAAGTGTAGTGTGGGCATTTTGTCCCTCTATGCCTATTTAAAGTATTGTTCATCTTGTTTGATTCATTTTACTTTGGACTTTGCCACTCAGATTGTATGTTTAAGCGTTTTAGAAGTCTCATTAATTTGTTTATTAAAAGGAAGGAATACAAATAGTACAGAGAAAGCATACGCTATATTCTTCCAGATAGTGAATAGCTCAAGAAATGACTAGTGATCATGTTTCTAAACAGATGTATGGTCGTGGAGACTGTCATAATGTAGTGGTAATACGGACATGTGGCTGTAATACTATTTTCTGAGAAGAGGAATGAATTGTCACTGATTCTAAGCTCTTGTAGTATTGCCATTCAAAGATTCAGAGCATAGGAACAAAAGAATCTGTTTGTATAAAGCTGTATTACAACTCATATTAATCTACAGTGTCTGGCAATAAAATTGAGTCTTTTTTAAATTTTTTTATTTTTTTTTTTCCCTTCATATAAATCCAGAATGCAAGTTGTTGGAAATTTTAAAACAGGAGAGAAATGATAACACGATTATTTATTCATTGTGGTTAAGATACAGTTTTATGTTAGAACACAGAATCTAACAATGCTAGCACTAGCACAACTCTGTTAAATTTAGCAAAGCTAGTCTTAATTTTCTCTAATTTGAATGAGAAAATTGTAATAGTCACTTATTACTACAGAGAAAAAAACTGCATTTCTTTCTTAAATCTTTGTTTGTTTAAATCCTGTATGGTTGCATTTAACATTGGATTAGGTAGGGTAAGAGTTTATTGAGAAATTGCACAGCTGTATTTATACAGAGCTGTACCTGATTCCCACCTCCTGTAGTGTGAGCAGTGGTAAGTGAACTGTTTCTGTGTTGTTCACTCACTCTGTCAGATCGAAACTCAGCTCAATAGCATTAAACTAGCTCCCATTTGAAAGATTTGTCTTACAAAACCCTGAAAACTGCACTGAACATGCATACATTGATTTTGTTGCTGGAATCTCCTGAGCTTTGATGAAAAGGAGACTCCACATGCAGGTGAAAGAGGGTTTACCTCTTCAATATTAAAAAGAGAAGATTAAGGATTTTTGTTCAGCTGAGGCTGAACTAATCAGTGGCATGTGAGGGTAAGAGACTTGGCCTCACGCCTACAGTACAATAATGTTATTTTCTTTAGTTGAACAACAAATTCAGATTTCTCCAATAGCTGCTTCTGAGTAACTGTCTACCATTATTCCCATTTGTACAGCTAGATGAATATCCTGGGGTGCAGGAGTAAAGGTTTTTATTTTAGTCACAGAGAGGGAGGTATTTGTCATGTTCATTGTGGGAAATTTGCTTAAATTTTGTCCTGGAAAACATGCAACTGTTATATCAATTCACAGAATATCTCTGTGATACTATTCTAAAGGCTGAGCAGTTTGGTATTCATAGAGTAGATAAGGCACTTTTTTGGAATCAGAAGTTTAGTTGTGTTCCATTTAGTTCTATTAAAGCATAAAAAAATGGAGATGAGAGATTGTCACAGAATTTGATGTTTTGCCTTAAAGAAAAAAAAGTTCATTTAGGCTTGCAAGTTGGAGAACCTTTCTTTTTTTATCCTTGCTAAAGACATATTCTGCACAGTACGTGCTGTTAACACAGCACATACCACTAATGGGAAGTTTTGTGGAAGAAGAAGAGTAGACTATCTTTAATTTGCGTATGTCATCACTGAGAAGAGAACGTCACCAGTAATGATTTCCCATTTTTGGGAAAACAATAGTTTTTTACCGTCTACTGTCTGATCTGGCATTCTGTTGTATTCACCTGCAAAAATTGAGATGGCATAAGCATTGCTTGAAAATATGGCACAGGTAAGGCTTTGGAAGATATAGAAGGAGAAGGCAGTAATTGTTTAAACGAACGAGTTGTGCTGTAAGATATCATAGCATGTTACAAATATATCTAAACCTAAGTGTTATCAGCCGTGCTTTGTATCTGTAATAAGAAATACAATAACAAAACTGAAATGAATGCTAGAGAGACAGATAGAACAAGATAAGATGTTTTCAGAAATTAGATAACATTTATTTTTTGTTATTTATGAGATTCACTTGTTTTGCCTCTTAGGCATATGTTGGTTGCATTCTCACACAGCGTGGTTCTTCTGCAGATCTGCTCCTCTGCCATCATTAAACGGAGGTCAAACTCTAAAAGCATACGGAAGTCCAAATAAAAGAGAAAGTAGCTTCTTAACCATATCTCATAGTATTTAAACTAACGATGACTGATCTGAAAGACTAGTTGTTGATGATGACTTAGCCTTGCTTCAGTCTGAACATGGAGCAGAGAGGACAAGCAAAACAAGCTCTGAAATAACTCACGGGACTGGAGGATTATTTGTCTAACTTGATGCAATTGTGAATAATCTTCAAATCCTGCTGTAATAATAATGTGTAAATACTGCTTTGTAAATTTGAGGTAAAACTCAAATCTATTTAATGATCACATAGATTCTTAAAAGTATTTAGTGCTTTTATTGACAGAGAAATATTTATTTTATTACAGCATTTCCAGTTTGCTTGACTTACAAGACTCAGTAGCACACCTATATCAATTCCAAATTGAGGAACTTAAAAACAGTAATGATGAATTTAGGTCAGTTGCAGTTTAAAAGGTTGCTGACAGTTTAGAATTACATGATTATTGAAATTAATTTCATACTGTAATTCTGTTATACCAAGAAATGTTAGTTGTAAGGATAGAAGATGAATCAGTAGCATAGTTTTTCCTAAGCCAATCCATAAAATTCCCCTTCACCTCTTTGATGTGATAAGGAAGTGTTAAATCAAAGTGAATCCTTACTTTGCATCTTGGGACAGAATACTGCTTAAACCAATTGTTATTATTCCTGGGAGTTTTAGACAGTGAACCATACATCTCTCTCTGCACATCAGAGAAGATTGTAGCAGTCATTTGCCACCTGTTATCACTTAATTAGTATAATCATGTAATTTCCAGTTGGAAATAATGGCATCATGCACTTTTTAGTAATTGTAACCCTCATAATATATTCCAAATTATATTACACTAACATTATGTGATTTAGAAATTTTAGGAGTGGGTATTTGCCTTGCATTTGCACACTGGTCTTTCTGATCTTGACTCTCACCCAACAGCAAAAGTCCTTAACCAGTTTCCGTGTTATTATGGTCCTAAAGATATCACTGGTTCATATCATAACTCTGCAAATGAGCCTTTGGTAAGTACAGTTTAACCTTTAGTGGACAAAGAAAAGAGTAAATAATGGAAACAGCAGCTCATCATAGTGTGAAACATGCCCAAGCTTCAAAAAATTTGATCTGGTTTGCTAACAAAATAATTTTTTTAAAAAATAGACTGTTGGTGATTGCATATGCAAGTTGGATTTTTTAATACATTTTATTTGTGATTCTCAGTTTAAGGAATCATCTCAGTTGATCAGAATAGGTCTTAATGTTTAAACTTTTTACTATATTGCAGTTTTTGTTTTGCTCCTGGAGATCACATCACAGCAAATGAATAGGTAATAAATGAGTCGGTTTGGGGGCACCTTCATTTCACTGGACGGTTCTGGGCTGTGAGGCCTCAAAAACAGAAAGAGAGGGAAAAAGAGACAGAAATAGGCAATGACATAAAGGGACCCAGGCAAACCTGAGCCACCGTCAAAGCTAACCCTCCCCCATTCCCAATAATACTGTCTGGCTAAGCAAAGCACTGCCACATATATATCAGGCAAGGTTATTACCACTCTGCTTTGTAAACATGCTATGCCTCCTGGACATCTTCTATTTTTATTTCATTTTTGTGTTATATCTTCTATGTAAATCTAGGCTGGCGAGAGTCGGAAGGCATTCATAGCACTGGGCCAAATTCATTCCAGGTGCAGTTCCAGGTTTGTTGACTTCAATGAAATTACACCTGGGATGCATTTGGTCTATTATTAACTATAGAGATTACATGTCCAGCTTCCCTAGTATACTAAAATACCCAGAATACATATAAATAATGAAGTATGTAATTACAGTCCTGGTTTTAATTTGTGTTCCTAAATGTACTGATGATTTTGCACGTGTTTATAGTTATAGCTATTCTATTGTAGTATATATTTGTTTAGTGCAAATATATTTGAGTTTTTCTTTAAAACAGAGATACACACTTAATGTTTACTTTCAAATCCATATGATGACTGATTCCATATTACAGTATTACAATACATTGGTCTTAAATATCATACATATATATCTACAGGTATATATATTCACATATGCAGGGGATCATGATACTGCCACTTAAAAACATTCTGCAAACAATGAGTTTAAAGTCTTATGGTTTAAGTGTTAATCATTATACACAAATAAGTGATCTTGTCAGAGTTGATAGGAGCCAATAGAACTGTTACCTATCAATATTAAAGGTTTCATTCATTTATATGTTTCCTGTCTCAAACAGTATATAACAGGTCAGTCAACAGGAATTTGTGCCTGACCAAAGCTAAAAGCAAGGCAGTGTTTAAACGGGCTCTTCCTTCGTCAGGAGACATAAAAAGCATAAATATGACTTACCTCTGCACACATCTTCTAATCCCATTCACTTCCCCCTGTATCATTTGTACATTCCTGCATCTCTCTGTATTACACACTGTGAAGACCTAGTAAGCGAGTTAAAGTCAGATGACGCTAACGAATCCCAGCACAAATGACTGAATCAATAGGAAACCAGCCACTGCTGTTTAAGTGTATCGATAAATGTACCTTTATTTTCTCTTGAATGGATAAGTGTCGCAGTTAAGAGTCCTATGGATCTCTTAATTGAAAGTTAATTTTAAATCAATAAAGAGAGTCATTTAAATATTGATCAGTCCTTTCTACACGAATTGTTAGCTGATTTTTTTTTTTGAAACAACTTTGTTTAAATGCAATCAATAGCCCACAATCAGTACGTTCCATAAAAAATTGACAGATGTTCCCAAAATGCCTGCTAGGCATAATCTTATCTGTTTATATATGTAGCATAGATATTTCAGTCCTTTTCAAATGTACATAGGTATCTATGGCAGAAATGTGTTTTCCTTAAATACCAAACTGCACTTTTGGAAAACATTCCTCCCCTTGTTTTTCATTACGGTGGTTTAAAATTAAAAAGGAAGAGCTCTTGGATTTCCTTTGATTCTACAGGTAATATTCCTATTGTTTTATTAATGCAGACAGACTGCAAAAGAACGCCCTTGCTTTGCACATAGGGAAAAGAGATATAAGTGCTTATATGAAGCACATGTACTCTGGAATTTGTGTGTCATAATCCATCAGATATGTTACTATATGCAAAATAATGCTTAACTTTTAATTATATAGACATTTCTGAGCACATTGTGTATGCACGTCGAATAGTAATAATTTTTAGCTTTATTTCATGGATATCATCTCTCTTTCTCCATAGCAGCACATAGCAAGACAATTTCATTTCAATTTGACAAAGCACACAGTTAAGTTAAAAGGATACAAATTTCATTTCATGAAATTCACTGAGATTAACCTAATAAAATAAACTTAGCTACATGTGGCTTTCAGCATTTCAGCAAATATGACACTCTTCTAACATGCCTCCCTACAAGATTTTCAGTAATTTTCCTGTGGTGGCCTGCTACAATTTAGTTTGTCACATCTGATGATGAAGTCATACTGGACATTTTGGGATTGGGACAAGCAATGTGAATTACATTTTTCTCCTGTGCCCTCTAATTAATTAGAATGTCATACTTTGATTTACACACCTCCAAAGTCCTGAAATTGTGCTTTTTTATTATTTTTCTTAGTTTTAAATTTTCAAATCCAGTGCCTTTTAAGCAAGGTTACACACACACACAGAATTAATAAGGTTGGAAAAGACCATGGAGATCATCAAGTCCAACCTTTACCTAGGTTTATACGTCTAAGTAATTAAGCCCTTTTTGAAGTATTGAAGGCATAAAATTAATCATAAAAATCACAAAGTTATAGATATATACAATTTTGTCAAAATTAACATTTTTATTTTCAGTGATCTGACACTTATTTTGACTGACATTTGACTGAAGAGTATTACCATAATAATATTTCCTTTCTAAGTCACAAACTAAAAATCAAGTCCCCAAATTAAAACTGTTTATGACACACAGTAATTTAAGGCAGAAAATAAACTTTTTTTTCTTTAAGAATACTCTCTAAAGAGAATAGGGTTTGCTTGGGGGGAGAGGGGGGACGGAATCTGACATGCAATATAATTTACTGTATTTTTGCTATTAATACAAATGCTTCCTGCTGTTCTGAAAATCCACTATTTCTTAATCCATCATTATTGTCCCCCTAATGCAACATTTCAAACCCATTTCACTCCATTTTCTGTTAGAAAAGCCATATTAAAAGAGAAGATTAAAAAGCAACAGCTAGGTGTCATTGGTTTGTATGCATATGGGTTCAGCATATGAGGATGCTGTTTCTAGGACCAGCCTTAAGATGTGACTGATAGATCTTATTTGTCTGATAGAGTTGACCAGGGAAATAGAGCTACAGCTGGTTACTTCATTAGGTCCTCTCATTGATTGAACCCTGCTGAAGTGATGCAGCAGGCTCCTGAGATAACTGCTGGTAATAGAACAAAATGAATTCTTATCACAGAGATTGGAAAGGCCATTAACCCTGGCCTCCAATGCTTTTCAGAGGTCACAGACAGGAAGCCAAGCGGTGACTGGGAAAACTGTTTTCTGTCTAACTACAGGTCATGTTAGAGGGGGTCTGTGACTTTTTTACCCTTCGGCTTCTGTACAGATGAAACTGTTACACTGGCAGATGTTAATAATCAGCTGTAAATAAATATTGGAAGCAGAAGAAGAAAAATGAGAAAGCACGGGGATTTTTTTCAATAAATATTTAATAAAAGAGCAATTGTTTCTGTGATATTTACTGCCAGTTCTGCTGTAGATTTTTGCCTAATACTTTTCCATATAAATTGAAAAGAGAAATATGTAGAGGTACTTAAAAAAAATTTAATATGGTTTTATATAAAAATACCTTTCCTTCCTTCCTTCCTTCAAAGATGAGGATTATAATTGCCTGCTGCCTGCCTGCTTGCCTTATTCAGCAAGCCTATCACCAGTTCATCTGTGAATTAGTGCAGGGCACTGTTTGCCTTTCACCTGGTTGAGAAGGGTATATATCTAAGTAACAGTCCTATAATTTACATTTAATGCAACCTTTCAATTGACCAAGAGCCCACAACCTAAGCCCCCATCTCACAGCTGAGGACTTTCCCACATTTGTCAAGTCAGTGCCACTCCAGCATCAGCCAGGAGAAATCATCCATTTAAAGCCTGGAGCTGCACATGACAATTTTCCTACTGCTTATGAGAAATCCAGCCATGGCAGAGGTAGCTTTGTGTTTTACTTGCTTGACTCTTGCTTTGAGCAGCAGTGTTTTAGTATACGCATGGATTAGGAAAATGTATTGGATGCATCTTCTAAAATAAAAAGGAACATTTTCTCTTTATTACTGACATATATAAGGCAATGCAGATATGTGTTGTAGGTTGATTTTAGCAGTATGTTGGTGGCTTCTATCCTTGTGATCGTGATTTAATTTCAATGTCTGTGGTCATGTGGTATTCTCTGCTGGAGCCAATCTTTCACAAGGAGCAAGTTCATTTAAATGTAAATGGAGTCCTGTGGATGGAAAAAACTACATACTGCATGTCTTCAGCAACCCACCCAAGCATTTGGTTTGGCCTTCCATGCATAAATAATAACAAGAAGGTATGCTGTCACTGCCTTGCTTGAAACACCAGAAGTGGTTTGGCACAGCAAAACCCCAAGCACTAAAAAGAGATTGGTTTGGATAAACTCACAGTTCAGATCCCCATCCTGATTAAACCGTGTAAAAAGAAAAAAAAAAAAAAAAAGTAAGACAGAGAGGGAGAGAGTTGTGGAGTTATTTTGAGCAGCTGTGAATTACAGGAACAGCTGAAAACCAACGCAGGCTAAGAACATACCATACCTAAAAATACCCTGAAGTAGCAGAAAGCTTGTCATTTTGTTAACTCGAATAGATTTTTTCTCTTAATTGTTTGTAGCAATTTGCAAGAGTGGGAGGTGAATGTGGTATAAGTGGTGATATAATTAACATTAATTTAGCATAAAAATGCAAACCTACATTTTCTAAGTAGTTACCTTCTCTTCCACTAAAACATAGAAATATATTACGTAACTCTGAAGTATGTGTGGCTTTTTTCAAGGTGTTATTAAATATGATAAAATGGAATGCTTTTTCATTATTACTGTTGGATGTAAGAATATGTGAATGATTGCACACCTTCTTTTTATTGAAATCTTTGTGGCATATATATTTTCACACTACTGAACTCCTTTGTTGTCTTCTCATAGAAATACTCCAGGTATATTTCAACAGAACTGAAAAACCTCTCTTAGAAACTTCCTTTCCCACCAAGCAAAATCATAAACAGTTTTTCATCTATGTAGATAAATAGATTTATTTTCAAAATTATTTCATTAAGTGCACACTTATTTACCTCATTTACTGAGAATGTTATGTTCTGTTGCAGATATTTCAGGGCATGACACATGGGCCTGGAATCGCAGTGTGTGATACCTTTGGTGAAACTCATTTATGAAACATCCGAACTTCCAGTTAGCTGTGCTCTGCACTAGGAACTTAGCAAAATTTTGACTTTGTTCCAGACCTGTAATAAAGGACTGGTCTTCACTGTTTTCAGAGACTTCTGAAGAATATTTAATCTGCTTTTCTCTTTTTTTTTTTATAAAGTGGCATTATAAAGAACTAGATTTAAGCAGTACAAGGTTTGCTATCCAGGGTAAAAAACAGGATATTAGTGTTTATATTACTTAGCTATATTAGGTGTAGCTGTGAAATGAAATAATTCTATCCTAGTGGCTTCAAAACCTAAAATGTTTGTCTGTTGGTTCCTTTTCCTTTATTTCATTGAGCAGTTAAGCAACAATAGTCAAAGTTGTGTCTTTAATTTTCTTAAAGGTTCCAGTGAAATAAATGTGTTACAGATACATAGTGGCCGAGCTAATGTGTTTTTCTATCTGACATACTATTCACCATTGGGAGGTACACGTATTGTGCTGTTTTTCATTATTTGGTTACATTCCATATAGACTGATTTCCATAGAACCTCTTAAGTCATCTAGGTATATTTGCTGACAACCCTGTATTGTTAGAGTTTTTCAATTAAAAAAAAAAAAAAAGAAAAAAAAAAAGAACTCAACCACTGTCATGAGAAATCAAGGGTAGAGGTGTTTCCAAAATATTTGTATCAGAAATCTTGGCAGTACACATGATACCTGAAAAGCAATGTTATTGGTTGCAATGTGGGCAATATGGGATTTCGTTTCTTGTTTATTTTCCCCAGTGTTCTTTGTTTTAGCTTGTGATTTGCAAGACATAAAAAATTACTAGACAGAGAAGTCCACTTCCTAATTCACTAGTCTACAGAAACAGAACTGAGAAAGCAGTGCAAATGTCGAACACTTCATGAGGGAGAGAAAATCCTATTGTGGGTGGTGCTAATCTAGGCACATTTGCAGAAGTGGCATAGCAATTTTTGATGTAGAAAATAATTTAAAGACCACTGATAGACTAAGAGCCATTACGTATTTTAGGAAAATATTCTTACATAAATATAAGCTATGACAGAGAAAGAAAGAGTATCACTACACTGATTAATTTTAAGTCAAGCTAGAATTAGAAAGGCCTTTTAACAAGGTCTTTAGAAAGAAGGATTTATGAAACTGAGTTAGTATGATTTTATCAAGACAGCAGTATATCATGTCAAGGATATTGTGAAAATTACGAGCATCTTTAATTTTGCCACTTTTTTTTGGAAAAAAATTAATGGGAGAGCCTTTATGTGTTTGGAAAGACACTTAAAAATGGGCAAAAATATAGATATTCAGCCTTTGCTCAGAAAGGACAAAGGGAAAGCCCTTCCTTAGAAAGCTGGTCATAGCTTTTGTAATGCAAATAGCTGACAACAGAAGATGGAGTCTTCCTGTAACATAAGTACTGCTCTGCATATCCTGAAGGGAGATATCTGACTAAAGCATCCCAATGGCAAAGAAGCCTTATTTCTTAGAGATGCCAAAGAATCTGTTGACAGCCAGCTTGCTAGAAAGGAATCAAATCCACGTGGCTTGCAATCATTTTCAGTTTGGAAGGTAATACATGTGAAACTTCCCAAGGTCTAAATATTGAAGCATAAAACCATAAATATGTGTGGAATGATAGAATTAATGATGTCTGGCCCAGGTCAGGAGACAGAGTTCAAGTTCCTAACTGCAGCCGTGTCTTCCAAGATGGTGATCTGGCTTCGGGTTTAAGTGAATGTTTCTGGAAACTATGAAATAAGTATGGCTGCTTCTCCAAAAATTGACACAAACACAGATACTACTGTTTTTCTGTTGCATCGAAGGTACATCCCATCATATTTTTCTATACCCTACAATAACAGATGGAATTTCTGGTTTTGTTTTCTTGCATTTGTAGGCTGTGATAAATGTTACATATTTTTCTGCTGTCCATGTCCAATTTAATCAATATTACAAGTGCTCCCGTGTGGTAGGCGGAACAGTGGCAATAAAGTGGAATTTCCACAGCTTTTACCCATTGAAATTCTCAGAGGGCAAGATTCTTATAAACTTCACTTTGCTTCCTCTGTAACAGATTTAATAGCTCCATTCAGGAAGAAAGTCTGATGTGCTTTCTCATTTTCAAAATGTAAATAGCAAACCAAGCTTTCTTCTTCCAGCTCTTTAAGAACTTTTAACTTTTTAATATTCTTTTACCATAAGTGTTAATAAATATAATTGTCTCCAGAATTGCACTGATGTCCCAGTGTGACTCTGCATTTGAAAATGGAAGAGTTAACAGGTAAATTTCAGATATTCCCAAAAGTTTTTGGTGCTGGCATATTTTAAGTCTGTTTAAGGCTGTTGGGAATATCTTATTCTACACATAGGAATTGGTAATGTCCACTTTGAATAAGCCAGCTACATTGGCTCTGTGCCACTGGGAAGCCACTGGGGATCTTTTTCATTTTAGGGCTCTCTTCCCAGCCATTTAGGCATCTATGTGCTGCTGAAGCAACTTTATCAAAGCTTAAGATCTGGTCTTTAGTCCCAATGTTTGTTATAATAGTTTAGAACTGGTGTTGTATGTCTCTTGTTATTTTGGTGTCCTCTGTTACAAAGAATTATTGTCTGTTATAAAGAATTACTGTCTTCTTCCTTGTACAATGCATCATTTGGGTTCAGCAATCATTAGCATTTTTCATGACTGATTATTTGTCTTATTAAATTCTCTAACAAAGTCATGAAGAACTGTAATCGAAAGAGATAGTGGAATGTTCACACTTCTTAGAAGACGCACCACTAGTTCTTGCCTTTACTTATATGAAATTATCATTTCTGTTGCTATTATGCTCTTTCGGTGAGACATAAACAAACAGTAGGAGGAATATTAAATAAGGGGTTTAGGAAAATTAGGTTAGATGAAGAAATAATAAAAAACAATTCTACACAATTCAAATGAAACAGCAGGGTTCTAAATGATACTGTACATTATAAAACTGTGTACATTGATTCACTGTTACTTGGTAGGCCAACTGTTTTCATTTTATGTACCATAAAATTATTGTAATTGCATTTATGCTTAAGCAAGGGTGGGGACACTTTAAAATGGAACAGGCTGTGTATTGTTTTCTTAATCATATGAGCCCTAGAATAATTATCAAACAGTGTTTTCCACAGAGTTGATCTATAATTCATCTAAGGAAGAAAACATCTTCCCAATAAAAGATTTTTTTGTCCTCAATTTTTCAAAGGTTTCTTTTTATTATTATCATTAACCCAATTATCAAATTTCACAACTTTTCCATTTCTCAACTTTTCTTTTCATGTGCTTATAGCTGGAGGGAAAAAACATAGGTGGAGACATTCAGTAAAAGATTTTTTACAAGGCTTACAAGTTATTCTAAGTTACAGCCAAGGAAATTTAATTGCAGAAAAGTTTTGGAGTGTAGATTGTATTTTTTGACAGTTTGTAATATTTTAAATTATGTAACTCAGCAATCATGAGACTGCATTAAAATTCCTGAGATTTATAAAGAAGTCAAATTTGAATTATCTGTGAATAGATTACCTGGCTCAACCAGAGTCTGTCTGCTGCCCACATCACCGGCTCAGCCCATAGCTACAGAATACATGACACAAAATAAATATTACTCTACTAGGTCTGCTCTGCTTACTGCAATTGAACACTGTTCCTTCATTCCATAGGTAGCTATTTACAAGTGAAAGTAAATGAATTACTTCAAAAGTGAATGTACTAAATGTGTTCTTTTAGTGTAGCTTACATATGGTTTTGCTTTATTTAAGTAACCCCATCCCTGTAATACCCCGGATAATTGCAAGTTGATTATAATATAGTTGGGGTCTAGTTTTAGGTTTTCTTTTTGCTTAAGCCTTAAGAAATGGTGGTGGTGTTTTTAAATTATTCTTCTTTTGTTCTCCCCACAACTACGACATTATTCTATTCAGCCTTGTTGTCGAGCGAAAGTTCATGTTCTTGTGTAACTCTTAAACTGAAATTGTGAGTGTAGCAGCTCTCATGAAACTTTCCATAAAAGTTCCAAAGGCTGACCACTCTTCATATATTGCTGCAACAAGACATTTCTTTCATGTTGCCAGAAGTAACACACATCTATAACTTAGCTTGCAGAAGCACCCTACTTGGCTTTGTTGGCTGGAGGCTAAGCAGTAGGTCTTGGCTTCCAGTAGCAGGCCATTCTTTGACTATGACAGGATGAACGACACCAGTACAACCAGAAACTTCTCTATTTTGAATTAAAGAATACACATGAAATACATCTTACCTGAAGTTTGAGCAGCAACTGCTTCTGGAAGCAATTCATTGAAAGCTGCTGAACCTGCATGTAGTCTTTGAAGTATTTAGCAATTTTGTTTTCACATTTGATTTTTTTTCCTATTAGAAACTAAGAGTTGAGTTCAAACTTAGTTATGCTGACTTTATTGTACTCTCAAGTGACATTTCTTATATGATTTCCAGCGAGTAACTTGCGAGGAAGAAGGTCTAGTTTGGTCAGATTACATTTTCAGCTTGTTTCTCTTAAAGGTATGGTAGCTGATTTTTCAGAAAGAGATGAAATACATTCTGTGTCCTCAAATGGATCTTCTGACCAATCCTATTTCTATTTTATTTGGAAAGGCAGGATGCATGGGCTTGTCATGGCTCATAAAATGCTGTTGGAATAGTATTTTCTTTCTATTTTAAAAGTTGACTTAAAATTTCTTAGTTAAATATAGAAATTATTTTTCTTACAATGATGCCTGAATTTCCTTATTCCAGAGATGCAAAACAGTTTTACTTAACCCTATGACTGATGAAATGTAAGTGTTCGGCTTAGTTTGGTTTTTTTTTTTTTGTATTGAAGCATCTAGCTTCCCTTCTTAGCAGCAAGTAAAAGGTTGCACATTTCCGTTTTCTCGTGTTCTTAGTTTTTGTTGAAGTCAGCTTGTCAATTGATTCTTTATGTGCTTTTTCTATATATCTATATCTATATTTATATGAGCAAAATAATTTTTTAATGGCATTCAACTTTGTATTGACTTTGTAAGGTGGTATGCAAAAGCAGTATCCTGTACTTGTGTGCATAGATCTTCAAATGGGCACAAGTCATGCAATCAATTTGAGCTTAGTATCCTGTGAGGCTGACATCCTCTGAAGATACAGAAACATGCATATGGTCCCTCTTATCCATCAACTAAAACATGGCATTTGTTAGTCTGAGAATTGTTAGTCTGAGAGATTGAGAAATCTGCACATGGGGGAATGAGTGAGGAATGTCATCTTTGTGTACAGCTCAAAATAGATACTAACTCAGAAAAGCCTTGGATGAGAATCTCTTCCTAATTCTTCATCATTTTAGAATGTAACAAGTGTATTTATCTGTGCTGGCCTTGAGTACGTGCTGGGCTAACCAGATGTAGAAACTTTCACAAAGCACCTAGATAAATGCAAGTGACAGGCTGATGACGAATTCCTGCCCGAATGGTGTTCATATGAAATCCCCATTTCATCTCCTCAACAAATTCTGAAAAGAAAGCCCATATAGGATACCTCTCCATTCCCCAACCTGTGCCTAGGGGACAGAGGCTGTTTCAAAATAAACAGGCAAACAAAATCTAAAATCCAGTTTGCAGTGAGTTGAATTGGAGCACTGGTTCTTAACCGTAAAACACATTTTAAAAGGTACCATGAGTGGCAAGTGAATGTTGTACATATAGAAAAGAAAGCAGATCTCTAACCAAGCTTCTATCTCAAAAAAGAGGCATTTAGACAGGAAATTTTGGTCCCTTCAGTAGGTGCTTCATCTTGTATTGGCACACAGTTATTTGAAATGGTTGTCCTCTCTTTCATGTTTGTGGCTCAGAAATGTCCCCCAATCAGGCAATCTGACTCTGTCAGCAACATGAAGATAGGACTATGCCTAAAAGACACTTGTTTAATTTTCACTGAATTTATAAAAACCATAAAATTAAGGAAGAAATAAATAGATGTAAAAAGTCAAACTCAAGGTTTTTTACCCGTGTTTGAAAAAGATCTCAATACTGTATGCTCGGATACTCTATGAGACTAAAAATAGATGTCTTTTAAAATGCATAGATTAACTATATGGCAAGCAGCAGAATTTATTTTATTTTTTTATGAAGGTGCCTAAATTAATCTTGCTCTTATAATAAGAAACTTCATAGGGCTTTTTTTTTCCATCCTGATTTTAGAAGTTAAGTGCTGTTTGCTTCACATCATGTTCCACTTTTCAAGTGAAATACTACTATAAACTAGTGGCTATTATAATCCCCAGACCTCAAAGCCCAGCACACATGGTTTTGTGAACACATGATTTGAAATGAGAGGAACTTTCTCAATGTACTTGGAGGTTAGTGTGTATGGAGGATATATGTTTTATGAGGTCTATAAAATCTGCTTAAAGACCAGGTGTTGACCATCTATTTTGCACTGGTAAAAATGCTCTGTGCCTAATGTGTGGCATTTTGCTAATTTCTCTGAGACTATGTAGTTTCTCAAAATTGCTCAACTTTCAGTCCATGGATGCTAAGACTAACACTGAACACTTCTAGAAATCAAATGTTGTATGTTCATTTAGGACCATTTTTTCTGTAGTATGACCTATGAAAATTCGAACTTCCATGAATGCACTTACTCAAGCAAAACAAATCCATGCCATGTTCCTTCTGTTCTTTAGTGTAGTGATAACTGTAGAGCTAATTTATTCTCAGATGATCAAAGTATCTTGTTTCAAAAAGAAAACAGTAATTTTCACAAATATAGCACAGCTACACAATTGTAATTGTGTCTCATCTTGTTTCTTTCTATCATAAGGGAAACTACAGTATTTTTTGAAATTACAACATGTATGGGTTGATTATTGTCTGAAAGCACTGCTTGACAACTCTAATAAAATGATTATATTAGCACAGATATGTGCCTCTATATAGCATAAAAAGTGTACATTCACTATGATATTCGCTAACTACAGTCACTGCACCATTCCTAAATTCCTAAGACCTACTCCTAAAACCTATTCCTAAATTACCTAAGTTGGGTCTAATATAGTAAAGTAAATCAGTAAGATTTTAAACTTAGAAGTTTTATTCACATCATCCATGTGAACTTCAGCTTGCTTTGTGCAGGAAAATCCTTGTGCATAGAATCTGAAGAGAAATTATGCTGTATGTTTCAGACAACTGAAGAATCTTCTTCTATATCTGTTTCTGATGGAGAGTTTCTATATTTTTTATCCTAAGCAGGTCACCTTCCCCAGACTTTTCATAAGAGTTCACTAACTGTGTGGCCTTCATTTTCTAAGTGCTTGATTGGAGGCTGTACAATAGCGTTAAGTAAGTGCTGAACACACAGAGCTGCAAATGAAAGCAATCAGTGCTGTGCTTTGAGCATATTAAGTGCTATATAGTGTTATGTACTTTGAAAAAAGTGTGTCCCATCTGGATCAAACTGGGTTCTCCAAGTTAGTAGACCATTTTTTTAACCTCAATTTCTATATACCTTCTCTTTCTGAAATTGCAGAGCTGCCTACTCATCTCTTAGGACATAATGAAGATAAATTCATTGTTTGTGCAGCAGTAAGAAATCAACAACGAAATTAATAAATTGACTTTCAGAATGGGTTGAAGAGATGTAGTAAATAGAACATGTGGCTCCCTGTTAAACAGTGAGAAAGAAACAAAATTCTGAATAGCTTTCACAAAAAAAGTGACAATAGTTTTGTGCTGTGAATAAGGCAATAGGCTTTTGCCATAAGGTAGAGCTTTATCAGGATATTAAAGACCACAAAGGAAGTCTTGCATTTTTAAGATACTAAAGTATTTTATTTTTGTGATATTCTTAATTGCTGTAAAAACATAAGGGGGGTATTTGCATCTATAATTCTGTAGCTATTTTTTGAATACTTAAACTAGAGGGGAAAAAATAACCATGTAGTACTGTACAGAAAGTCATATGAAACATCAGTGGGTTTGAATTTGCTACACAAGTCCATCTACTAGAACTAGAGAGCCTGATGAGAGTTGCAGAATTGTCTGCTCTGTGGATAATCACTGGTGAAGGGTAGGGCAATAAGCCAAAAGAATTATAATACCAAAAAATCAGGGATTTAATGTTGGGTAGTGGGGGACACCATGTTTTACTAAAGTAATTTTTCAATCTCTTTGCATAATAATCATTGTCTTCATCTATTATTTCCTCATGGCATTTTTTCCCTTTTGGTCCCTGCCAGCTCTATTTCCAGGAGTCCAGTTTGGTGCTGGAATTTGGTGTATGGATATTTTAGTCCTACTCTCCTACCTTCTATCTACTTTTTATTTGGTTCTAATTTTCACCTCAGTTTCTCTTCTCCATCTACTGGTCTTTCATGTTCTTTTACTCAGACTACGTTCTTCTTACTTCTCCTCAGTTCTTTCTCTGACCCCAAAATCTCCCTTCCATACTTTTTCTCCTGCCAGCCTACAAGCACAGGGGGAACATGCTGCTCCTGCTCTCCTTCAACAGTGAGTTTCCAGCACAATGATAGACATCAGAAAAAGAATTATTAAGAAAAAGCTTGGTTTCACCATACTAAGGATAATATAATTGCAATCTGGTTGTACAGAGAAGCTGCCAGGAGAATTTGTATTTTAGAAGACCTATTTATGCTGCAGTTCCTTTATGAGGATGGCATGTACACTGTTTAGTACACACAGGAACTGAGTGAAGAGATTTGTCGAAGCTGTGTAGGTTGTGACTGAACATGCACTTTGGTGAGCACTCAGCACTGTGGGAAGTGTGAGTGTGTTCAGTGATTATGGATTCCTAGCAGAATGTCAGCTCTTCAGTACAAGGAGCTTTTCTGAGCATGGGTAAGTAGAATTTTTTAAAGCTATATAACTTAGCTGCATTTGGGCAGTTTAATCCATTGTGCCACATGCCAGACATCATCCTGTCTGGCACATTTTGGGGTCCAGTTTAAAATCACTGGAACAGTAAAGATTTCTAAAGCATACATATACATATAAAAATACATTTATCCTAATCCTATTCTTAGTAGTAGATGGATCACTTTGGCTGAAATTTTTTTTTAAAAAAATACATGCTATCCAACCTGCAGCAGGGATTCAACACAGCTGATTTCAGCTTCAAGCATTTAAAGTTTACTGAAGTTGTAAGTAGATGATGGGGGATATGTATGGTGGGAAGTCTGGATTAAACTTACAAATGGGTGTTCCACTTGTCTGAAGTTGTTAAAAACAAATGTTAAGTTCGGGTCTTTTTCAGAAGCTTTCTCTGAGCTATTTTCAGTGGTATAAACAGAGCCACCTCACAAGGCATTTCAGGGCTTTAGCTAAATTGGCACTCTAGATTTGTGCTCATTAGGCAGTTGTGAGTGAAGAGTCTATAGTCAAGGGATGTCCTTTGCTTTCACAGAAACAGAATTGTATTTCTGATGAAGAAAATTAATTTGGGGTGTATGGGTGATGTGCTATTTAAACTATTTATGAGAGAAAAAGCATTCAAATTAGACGAACATTTAGGAAATGTAAAAGTAGTGCAGCATACTGAACAGTGAGAATTAAAAAAGTTAAATGAAGGAAAGAGGTAATGAAAGATGGAGGAAATTATCTATTATGTGGCACTGGTTTAGTAAAAAGAAAAATGGATACAAATCAAGCCACTCATGCCATTCTGTTGCTGTGATACAAGAAGACTGGGTGACCTGAAATGCTTGACTTGGCCCTGGGAGAATCCCTAGGTATAACTGGCATTTTTGAATTCAGAAAATCTGTGTCTGTTGTCTACTCTATTCCAGTATTTTTGAGTCACCTGTGTGCTAAGAGCCAATTGATGTTGCTCATCTTCAGAGTGTGCTATCAAAGTGTCTCCAACAAACTTGGCAGTGGACCTGAGTTTCAAGCCTCAGATTAATCAATAGGATAGTTTAATTCCTGACTTCAAACAATGCAGCAAGAAAAGACTAGTTTGAGGTATTGAAGCACAATACTGAAATTTAAAGGATCCTATTGTTGTGGGCAAAGGGGACAGAGATTCGTCATGTTATGGCTATGCATCTCAAGCACACTAAATACTATGATATGAGTTGGGAACATTCCACAAAACTGCATAGTAGTAACACCAAATACATTCTCCAAATTTTCCAGATTGAGACTAGAGAAGGCAAGGAAAACAATTACAAAGGGACTAGGAGACAGCAAGGGGCTGACAATGTACTGCTGGTTTTTACTACTTTTGGTAGTTTTGATGAGAGGATTTTATTTTTTCCTCCCGTTTCAATAACAGATTTTGACCACATGTCAGTATACTATATTTTGAATAGTACAGTTATGGCTGAGCCAGGAGATCCAGTTTTTACAGAAGATTTTTGTAGTAATTTGCAGTGAACGTCTTGATGAATATTCTTACAAATCACTTCACCATGGTGATCTGGGTTGGAGGGAAAGGTAAAGGCATCTGCCTTGTCTTTCCACAAAATCCCCGAAAGGCAAATTCAGGTATGCCTATGTTAAAGAAGCCAAACTTTTGAATTTAAGTGATATTTGCAACAAGTAGATTTGTACATAAAAATTGTGGACTGCTGTATATGCTATAGAATACTTGTCAGGTAATTGTGGAAAACAAACAAACCAACACTCCTCTTGCCCCATGTCCCACAACAAATAATTACTTAAAGATTAAGTTTAAAAAATTTAGAAACTGTTTTTGTTTGAGGAAAATTTTATTTACTATAAGTAAATCACTACATTTGCCTTTGACATTTAGCATCAAGAAAGAGGAATATTTAAAATAGAAAACTGTAGTTAGCTGCATTACAAGACACAGTACAAGAATTTATTCAGGTCAGAAAAAGTATCCTTAAAAGTGGAGATAAAGTCAAAATGATGATGATAATAAAGCTGAACATAGAGATTGACTATAAAGAGCAAATATGTGAAGGTACCTAGAAAAGCTAAACAGGGATCATTAAAGTATCTCAGAAAGAGAAAGCCTGCACAAGAGTCATTATGTCTGCTAGACCACCAGAGGATAAACAGTCATTCCAAAATGATCAGGAGATGGCAAAGAAAATAAATTCTTTTGCTGTAGTATTCTCAAAAGACAAAGAAGAAATATATGCACTAACAGAATTCTTTACAGATAATTTCAGACATACTGTTAGTGAGCCAAAAAGAGGTGAATAATTCAAAAAGATAGTCTGGAAGGTAAATGAAAAGGATTTTATAGTGCATTTCAGAGAGAAACCCCAAAACTAAGTGACTAATAAAACATGTAATTTAAATTGCATTTTAAATGACTGGTTAATTAACATTGTGGATTCCTTGTAAATACACTCTAAAGGATCTTTCTGGAAACTGTGAATGAGAGAGTCAGTCTCACCAATTACATGATGCACTGGAAATGACTCATGTAGGAAGTAGGAAAAAGTGAAAAAAATCAGGGACATTAGAAGTGTTTGTATATGAAGGGACATCGAAGGCACAGATTGAACAGCAACACGAAAAAAGGAAAATAAGGTGAATGGTACTGTGAAGATCCACTTTTTTCCTTTTTTTTTGCCCCCAAAGACTTGAAATGAGCACCCAATACACTACTGATGGTCATGAGGAGACCCTCATTGACTTTTTGAGCTTTGGGTCAGCCTTGGGTTTACCCTCCTAACTTACAGCATATAACAGCAGTCATGGTGAAAAGTCTCCACTCCAAATACTAAACTTCAGGGAGGAATTAGTAATTCACCTGTGGGAAAGTCAGAGTTGTGCCCATAAGATACCTGTCTCTCCCTCCATAGGGAAGAGGGAGCAGTGCCTGAAATTAGGCAGGGTGTATCTAGTTGAATAAGAATTAACAATGAGGTTTAATTTTCTTTTTCAAATAACCTTGATGGAAATGTATTAGTCTTCAAGTCAGACAGTGCTGGTGCTCTTCATGCTTTTTGCTGATGGGGGAAACAGCACTTTCTATGAACCATAATGGCAGCCAAAAGAAAAGTAATGATCAGTTGGGAAAGTTAGAATATTCTCAATATAGTTTCATGCTTCAATGCCTTTCTAGAGATGGCCAAGTAAGAAAAGTATCCCTTTCTGCATAATAAATGATTAACTGTACATCTCCAGTCACATCTGGAAAGCATTGCTTAGTTTCATTCTGAATAGCTGACATTCTCTGTTAATGGTTTTGTCAGCCTATGCTTCTTTCGCCTCCTGCAAAATATTTGATAAAATATTAATGTAGAAATAAAACAACAAAAATACAAACCACAATTTTTCCTAACTTCTCTGGTATGGCTCAGCATAAGCTTACCAACATTTTTTCCCCAAATTTTGCACCATTATGAGAACAAAAGAAGCTTTTTTTCCAGATTTACTCTGAGGCTATGGGAGGGAGACTAAAAAGCAGGCAACTGAAGGCAGCAATGAGAGGGAGTGAGAGCTTGTTCAGGAGCCAGACTGGAAAGGGCGCCCCACCCCTCTAAACTTCTGGGGAGAAGATTCCTTTTCCAGCAGCTGGAAGTAGACTGCGGAGAAAAAATAAAATGAAAGAAAATGAAAGAAAAGAAAATGAAAGAAAATGAAAGAAAATGAAAGAAAAGAAAAGAAAAGAAAAAAGAAAAGAAAAGAAAAGAAAAGAAAAGAAAAGAAAAGAAAAGAAAAGAAAAGAAAAGAAAAGAAAAGAAAAGAAAAGAAAAGAAAAGAAAAGAAAAGAAAAGAAAAGAAAGAAAGAAAGAAAGAAAGAAAGAAAGAAAGAAAGAAAGAAAGAAAGAAAGAAAGAAAGAAAGAAAGAAAGAGAAAAAGAGAGAGGGAGGGAGGGAGGGAGGGAGGGAGGGATAATGTTTTCTACCTTCAGAAGCTAGGAAATGAAAACAATAGGGTAGATAAGAGCTGCCTCTCTCCAGCAGCCAGAGGGGCGAGACTGAGCATGGCAAGTGGGGAATACAGGCTGCTGGGTGGAGTGAATGGATAAAGTGGGTGTGATTTGTAACACTCCTTGGAAAGGAGCCACCACCACATGCTCTGTTCAGCCAGATATACAGATTTGGCCTCCTCTGACACAGTGAGATGTTTCAGTGAGAAGCATTAGACTGCTATAAAAATTGAAATGATGCACCACAAAACAAAATGGTACAATTTGATATTAACTGCCAGTTAGCACTTTCTGGTCAATGTGACGATCATCACTTAATTATAGGCTTGTTTGCGGGATGTTCAGCCTTCTAACAGCTATACTTTTGAATATAACACAGTGATTAGAGACAGTTATTAACGGGTTGGTGCCGCTATTCCCCCTGAGTCCCTAAAGGAGAAATTAAAAATCCTGTTTGTAGATGAAATACGACCACTAGAGGATGCAGTCAAGATCCTGAATGAGTGAGGCATCCCTATTCCTTGCCCATGCTCTGGCAAGAGCATTCTTAGCCAGAATATAGAATGGAATATTTGGGTGAATAAATGGCAATCCAGAAGTCAGGGAGATTTTATCAACTAAGTAGTGTAACTAGGATTACCCAGAACAAAATCCACAAGCCCTACTTTTGTTTAATGTTTTCTTCTTTTGCATAGCTAGTGGGTTTTTCTTTATTTTCCTTTTCAGTTGATTCTCCTTTCTCTACGTTATCTGTTGTCTATCTATCCCTCCAATCCACCCTACTATTACTGTTTGCTAATGGTTACCTTCTCATTTGGACTGTTAATAAGCCATTCACTCTACCAGATGAATCTGGAATACAGTGGTGCTGAACAATTATGATTCAGCTATTTATTCAACATATTGAATAACAAACACCAATTATTTTTTAAAATCTCTTTCTCATTTCATATTTACTTTTTAACTACGTGTTCAATTGATTTATTTGTTCCCCATCTATCCGCCTCTCAGCCACAAACACTTGCTTAATCTTGTTTTCTCTCTCATAACCACAATTACTCACCCACAACCAGTAGATCATCCTTATTTAGGAAATTACTTGCAATTTGAAGAGAGCAAACGGGATACCAACAACAACAACAAAATAATCCAGGACCAAAACAGGAACTACTGTCTGTTAATTGAGGTATCAGTGGTGTAAAAAAAACCCCAAACCAAACAAACCCTTCTCTTGAAAATAATATGTTTTTTAAATAGACTTGAAGACAGTGCCGCTCATCAGCAGGGAAACCTCTCGAATAAAACATGAAGAAAGGTGATTGCTTTCTCCCTGTGTTTATCACAATGCATTTAAATTAAAGGAGAGAAGATTGTTTCAACTTGGCCATGTTTTATTTTCACTATTAATTATTTAATTTCAAGGAATTACTATGTATTTCTCTGTACCCTCTCTTGTTTATTGTGGCTGTATCTGTTCCTTAAACTGCATCTCAGTAAGTTAGGCTTTTATAACTTGTGCATGAATTTTCATCTAGTTGTGTAGCTGCTGCCTGCTATTCAACTTTGTCTGGGGCCTGGATTTTGCAATTGAAATCATCTTGCAACTTGACTTCACCAGGGTGAGGGAAGTCATAAGGGTCTTACTTCATAAAATCAAAATTAGGGCCTGAGTGTGTAGATTAACATGTTAAAGTATATGACATAGAATATGGAATATACATTACTATATTATTATTATATTATTATTATATTATTAGCATTACCCCTGAAACGTAACTTTTTTTTCCCTTATAGTTAGTGTAGATTGCTATTAACCTCATTATTGTGTTTAATTCTAAGTCAGTTGTGAAGAAAAAGGTTGATAATGGCTAAACTTAAGACATCCAACATCAAAAGAAATTTTCAAGATTTGGACAAAATAAAACCAGGTGTGAACAAAATATTATATTGCAATAGTAAGTGTTATTAAAGCCATTAAAATGCATTTGAATTGTGTGTTCTATTAATTTTCAAAGCTGACATTTGTAAATATATATAGGCAGGACTCTTGTAAATTTAAAACAGAGTAATAGGACTTGCTCTGGAGTCTGTAGCACCATCACACTGTTTATTGTTGATACATAATAATTCATGATTTTGTGTCTTTGAGCAGGAGCCAACTCATTTTTATTTCTGAATAGTATCCTTGTTGGTTAGCATATGAAGTAAGAACAAAAATGTCACTAAAATAAGATGTTTGTTGCATCTTGGCATAGGTATGTAATGTCTTTGATAGTGCACTTATCTATATATCTTCAATATCTGTTCTGATGAACTGTCTTAAGGATTTTTGCTTTTTGTAATTCGCTATCTGCTTTTAGGCTGGAGCTGTTGTATTTCCATCTTGTCCCTTTGATATATGTCGTGACAATGTGAATCTCAGACAGCCTTTCTGTAATTTTGAAGGAAAATTGGAGAAGTTGTATTATCATTTCTGTCTATGAAATTTACTTCTGAAGTGAATGCCATACATATTTCTGAAATGAATGCCAAATGTATTTTCTAGAAGTGAGTGCCATTGAAAGCCAAGGCAGGCAGTTTATACCATGCATAATAATGATATTAATTTTTATGGTGTGTATAAGTTACATTTTGATTAGTTTTTTGCATGATTAAAAATTTGCAAAGCCTTTATGGCCCCCAGGAGCCTACCTGTAATAAACAGCTCTCACCTTCCAAACCATAAAACAGGTCTGCAGTACTTGAACATTAGAGCTAATTGCCTTGCTACATCAAAGGGAGCACCACAAGACTGAGAAAAATCACAGAAGAGGGGGTGAGGAGCGGGGGGCAGTTTCACCTCTAAAGGTTATGTGTTTGTGGCTTGGTGCAGCCCTGTAAAGTTATGGCCTCAGAACTGCTGTTTGCGATTAAGTTGATGGAGAAAGTCTATCCTGCAGTCTCTCCCTGCTGCTGACACAGAGTCTTTGTTCACATTCAGATTTCTCAAACTGTTGCCAGGGTCAGGCTGAGGTCAGACACCACGATGATGTATAGGAGAACATGTCTGGGAATTTCTCTCACACTTAAAACACATACCAGAAAAACAGGAGAGCACCCTGCAAAAATTGTCTGATGAGACCCAGATGATACTGTAGCTTTTCTTTTAGTGCCTTCATAATTTTCTTTCTCTTTGCCTGACACACACACAATGTTTTATTAATGTGTGCCACGATAGCCCTTACAATTTTATGTCCCCTCAAGATAAGGACACTCAGTAGCACTTTGACACTTCATTTTCCAGCCCAGGGGGATTGGGCCAGTAAATCTAGTAAAAGAAGAAATGCGTCCATTCCCAAGGATGAGTTGAAAAGGGATTGCCATCGGCTCTGTGAGGCCATGGGGCCTGACACTGGATACGAGCCTCATGTGTGCACGCTCAGCATTAACACAACCCGAGCTAGGCATGATCACAGGCTCGCAGCATCCCAAACTGTGCTCCCCGCCACACTGACAAACAGACCCCTGCTTCCAGCTGCAGCAGGGATGCCTACCATGTTTGATTAGCTATCATCATGAGAGGAGGCGGGGGACTGCAGGGAGCAGAGTGCTCACACAGCACGAGGGTGCTTTCCATTCGGATGGAAATTTTTTTTTAATATGCAATTATTTTTTAAAAGGAGGTACCATCTTTCTCCCTGTATTGTTCCAAAACGTGGGCACACATGTTTTGTCCTGACCTATTGTATTTCCATGTCAATACAAAACAGATCGATCTGCAGTTGAAATTTTTTTTTGGTGGGGGAGAGGTTGATTTCCAAAATTGCAGCTGTGTTTTTCTCTTCTGATCTACAAAAGGTTTTGCAGAGTTGAGAATCGGATAGGTTTGCCACATCGATCTGAGGGTTGTTTGCCTAGGCATACGGTTTCAGTGTATGGCTGGCAAGTAAGGCAATAAGGAGCATTTTTTTTGTGCTCAGCTGCTACATATGACAGAGGATATTTCATTCGGCTGTCAGAATGTTATTAATAAAACATGGGGTGCGAAGAGGGCCACTATTTCCCCTTTCAATCACTATAGCATTTACAATGAAAATTTTATGCAGTGTGTAATTTTCAGTTAATGCTTGACACTTAAAATGTCGGTAGCTGCATTTTGTATGGTTTCTGAAGGGTTAATTGTATCATGTTCCCTGCATAAAAGCTCTGCTTATCAAATGTGAATAGAAGACTGTATGCAAATGTGTGTCTGTGACCTTTTGCCTTTCCAGGGTTAATTTATATGGTCATTAAAGATTTTATGAAATCGAGCGGCCTGGTGCTTTGAATCCCATTTTACCTTCACCTCCTAATTTATATAATTCCTACCTGAACTGGGAAAAATTATTTTTATTTTTTGTGTGTGTGTGCTACAATGAAAACAGCATGCTGTGCTGTAGGAAGTTGCAAGTCTGGTTTTCTGGCATTACTCAGATTGCTAAAAATTCATTAAAATGTGACATCAGCACAGTGAGAGACAAATGATCACAGGATGAAAAGGAACAGTGGGCCTTTCACGGATTAGTGCTACACAGCCCCAGCATAGAAGCTAACTGCATAAACAGATTAATCCACCAGTAGCAGCATAGCTAAGATTTACCGAATAATTAAATGGGCTTGAGTTACTGTGAAGATTTCCATGTAATCTAGCTGGTGTGAACACATAAGTGAGGTGTGGGTAATGCTGCTTCCTCAGAAGCCATACACCAAGTTGCATCATTTATCCTGAATGGCTCCCCCTGGAGACAAAATTTGAGACTTCTCCTGCAAAGCCAGAGGTTTATATTTAATACAGTACCTAATACCTAATACTTACTTACTGCAATTAGCGGGATACTGCTGCACTAATAGGATTTATATNGGGGGGAGGGATGTGTGCGTGCGTGTGTGTGTGTGTGTGCGTGTGCGTGTATTTTAACACAAATCATTTCTAGCCAAAGAATGTGAAATGACAGGCTTTAAATCTGTCACACTGAGGGAAAGCGGGTACTCTGGCAAAGACACGGTCAGAATTGCTGGATAGATTTTGAAATATTGCAAATTATTTGGGATTAATGTCCAACCTCTTTAAAGCTCTGTTCTTTCTCTTTTCTTTCCCCCCCCACTCCTTCCTTACCCTGTTTTACCACCCTTTGTTAGTGCTGTTCTGATTAGAGGACATATTTTTTAACTGCTGTTAAGTGGTCACTGAGTTTGTTTCCTGAGATCTTTTCTGTGTTTGTCCACAGAAGAACAAGGTGAAGATACAGAAGGGTCTGCTAAAAGTACATCAGTGGCTGTGGCTGATGATAAAGACTCAAGTGAGAGAGACAATAGTGAAGGCAAAAAATCTAGTAAAGACTCTGGTAAGATGCTAGAATTTTGTTTTCCCCCTTTTTTAACTTATGAAATGCTCTTTAATTTTAAACTGTCTGGACATTCCCACTACTATTCATTGCATGTGCATTTTGCATGTGATTTCTATCAGTAGCCTCCCATTGACCTATTTTTAATCATAACCATCTGACAGGATAGATGCGGATAAGTTGAAGAATATTACAGGACGACCAGTGAGATTATTTTTTAATCAAATCAGTTTGTGTGCTTGTAATTTTTTAAGCGCCTTTCATTAATCTTAGCTGTACTTGTGATTCCTCTGATGGCATATTAATTTTTCATAAGCATAGGATTAGGTACCACTTGAATTTTTTCTTCAATCAGGTTTTGGCCCCCTTTTAACCCAAAGAATGTGGGGGTTTTTGTTATTATTTTTTGCTCTCGCTCTCTGATCAGTTACTCCCAAGAATCTGGCCTCTTCCTGGGCATTTATTTGAGGCATTTTCAAAAAAATACACAAAATCCAGTGAAAAAGTTTACAGATGATTCAGCCTAAGAAAGAGGAAATATCATTGAAAACGGATTATGGGTTGGGTAATTTTGATCTCCTGGAATAGACAAAGCCCAGTAATGAAAGCTACTGTCTTTGAAAACAAAACCCCTATGTCATGACATTTACTTGTGCACAAACAAACCCAGGGCCAGCATCTGGTGTAGATACCCAAGGCTTTTTCTGTGTTTGATTTGGCAAATATGTGACTTCACCCATGCTTTTTATGTATGAGATGGAAATCTATGGTCACAATGAATATTACATTGGCTACTTTTGCTGCACGCTATACCTAGTTACATTATGTTGGATTCACTGAAGCAGAAGAAGTGCTGAAACAGGTTGAAGCCTATTAGTTTCAGGTAGTCATATATCTTTTCCTTGTATGCCAGTGACAGCAGCATACAAAGGAGATTGTATTATCTGTAAAGACATACAGTTGTAGAGAAAATATCATTTCACATACGAGTTTCTTTCACCCAAATTCTCCCATACTGCAATTTGCTCTTTATTTATTACCAAAAAAATATTAGAGATGGCCCTTTCTATGCCAAGTCAATTCAGAAGACAGACTTAAAGATTAAAGCTTCCTTGAAGTTTGCTTGTTGACGTGCTAAGGTCAGTACCCATTGCAGTTTACAACCTCGACTGCTCTTCAGTCGCTTTATTTTTCAAGATCAAGAGGCTGAAGGAAGGCCAATGATGACAAGGATGATGTTGAGCAAGAAGCTGTGCTGTGGTTTAAAATATATATCCCCCTTGGCTGGCTCTCTGACTTGGTAAAAACTGTCTGCAGTGCAGTAAAGCCATGCTCCCTGTGCAGTCTCATCAGGGTCCAGCCTGGACACTCCCCGGGAGAGGGGTGACAGCCACCTGCAGTTTGCATTTCCTACCGTGCACTTTACTTAGGGGACAGTGTGAACTGCTTCAGGGAATTTATCAGCCCTCTGTTTTTCTTAGGCAGGTCCATTTATAGTTGTTCAAGAAAGAATGTGGTATTAATGCTCCAGCAAAAAAAAAAAAAAAAAAAGATGGAATCTAGAAAAAAATACTGAAGGGGAATTCTCAAAATTCCACCAGGATTAGCCATTCATAAAGGCCAAGTTTAATTAGGACAAACCTATATCCAAATGCCTACTGGGTGCACTACAAAAAAGCCCAGCATAATTGTACTGCATTCCCGTGCCAGCAATTACACAAATAACTTTGCAGTAAGATTCATATAAAAACAAAGGCTGAAATACATGATTGCCTTTGTGCTTTGCAGAAAATAGTTTGTACTGTAAAATCCTGAATCTTTTAGAAACTTTCATTTTCCTAATCTAAATTAATTCTGCATATGTAACATTCAGACCATCATCTTAATTTTCACTCAGCTGACAAGTATTTCTAATGACTGCATAACTGCTTATGTATAATTGAATGTTAATTTGGGCTTTCTCATGAATTAAGTGTTGCAAGTCTTGCCAAAGAAATCTCAGGAAAACCAATAAATTAATCACAATACTAACAAGTTAGACAGGAAAGTGGTGTGACCCCTCTTTAGCATAGAATCTATTAGACAAGAAAGGATTAACATGTATTTAGTAACAGTATGTTTATGTAAGCTGTTGTGCTGTATTGCTTATGTTATCTGAAGGAGTAGAGCTTTCAAAATGAGACTTGGCAATATGCAAGTTGTATTTGTTGAATATTCATTCCAAATAGAAAAGCCTACTAATGCCTCATTTATATTGTCATTTAAATCTAGTGCCACTTTAGATTAATTATAATCCAAATTACAGCTCTATGCAGTGCAAGAATTAATATGGAATTTATCCAGATTAATACATTTGCATTGAAAATGTAATATGTCTCTGCCATGGCTAAGGGGAGCACTTTTTAATAAGGTAGTAAACATGAGAAAGGATGGAAATTAACCTTCATTATTGCAATGAAAATTATCCTTTCATTCTACTCTAATTAGAAAGAATACTCTACCAGTAATTATAATTTTGGAATTATTTTGAAGCTGAATAACATCATCTGATGTGTCAGAAGTCTTAAATTATACAATATTTATCAAATAGAGGATTTACAAATAAGAAAATAGTGGGTTTATTATGGCTCTTCCAGGATTTTTTTTTTCTCACTAGTATATGTACTATATTAACTTGCTTTTTCTTGTTAGTCACACAAACATTTTTTATTTTTATTCTGGGATTTCAAAAATGTTACGAAGGTGATGACATCTGAATTGCAGTGAATTGTGTCATTTTTATATTAGCAATCTTGCACAAGTTAAATAATTCTGTTACTGACAGGCAATCACTGACTAGTCTATTTCATGGCACTTATTTATAATTAAACTTATTTTTTAAGCTAAATGTATTGAAATTGCATTATTTATCTAAAATAAGCTGTGTATTTTATATTATAAAAAGAATTGCAATTGTGTTTCACAATTGTGAAAAAAGTCCCTACAAATAATGTGTCTCAAGAATAAAACGTGGATATTTAAAACATGAATAACAACTGGATTTATTCTTTTCCTATAAATGTCTAGTAAGAATGCCATGCCAATGGAACATCTAGCTATTAAAACAATGCCGCACAGCCTGCTCAAGACCACAGTATTTTCTCTTCTCTCTCCGATCTCTTTCAATGCCCTTTCTATAAGACCATACCTTTTTTCAGTCTCCCTCCAAAAGCTCCTTGAAACAGCAAATACAAAACAGAAATGAGAGCACTGACATAGCAAAACGAAGGACTGATTTGAAGTAGCTGGACCATTGTGTGGGGATCTGAACTCCTTTGATTTTGGCATCAACACTGTGGATTGGGGGCTTTGGTCTTCACCATGTGCAAGAACAAGTGACTCTCCTATGCCAGAGAGTGAAATTAACTGCCCCTTCCTTCCTTCCTTCCTTCCTTCCTTCCTTCCTTCCTTCCTTCCTTCCTTCCTTCCTTCCTTC
>VXBA01004421.1:30663-48199 GCA_013399895.1 Serilophus lunatus | reverse complement strand
CCTTTCCCTTTCCCTTTCCCTTTCCCTTTCCCTTTCCCTTTCCCTTTCCCTTTCCCTTTCTTTCCTTTCTTTCCTTTCTTGTTCACCATAACTCGCAGACTCAGTTACATTAGTATTGGCCAGATGTAACTCCAGTCACATAAGTAACAGTGCTTGGGGTTGAATGAATCCAGAGCCACAACGACAACAAAAGACAACAAAGCCTCTGTAAACTTCAACAGTTTATATAAATATCATAGTAAACATGGTAAAAAGCTGTGCTTTGTTATGCATTTATTGACCCCACCATAGTGTTTTATAACTCCACGGTTTTATTATATTAACCACAAAAGAAAATTTAACCAGAAAACCCCCTTGTTTTTATAGAAACAAGAACTATGTGTTTCATGATTATTATAGGCCCTTTGAAGTAATTAAGTTATTCCATCCTGTGGTGGAAGATGATGTGTAATATTAACCTTCTGTGTGCTCATGCACACACAAACTGCACTTCACTGGCAGTTACATACCACAGCCAAAACACAGTTAAAGGCATTTTCACAAGTATATTTTGTTGCGGAATTTTGTTTGTAATTTTTGCAACAACATGTTGAGAACAATCTAGTATGATGAAGGGAAGAGAAGGCAGAACAGTTTCATTTTGGTTTTTAAATTCATCTTCCGGTGTAACAGTGTCTGTTTACACCAGCTGAGATTCTGCCCTATTTGTCTTTAAAAAGGGACATTTTAAAAGCGACTTTTGATAAAGATAAGAAACAGTAGTCAACTGTTAGATGTTTTTGACAGCTGGAAATGAAGAGAGGTTAATAATTTGAACCTATCCTTCTAAAACCTGAGAAACAACCTTTCTCTGTTAATATAGTATGTCACTTTTTTACTTCCCACAGTTAACTTCCCACAGTTAAGATACATAAATAATACGTGAATGCTCTATTATAATGAAGCAAAGTGAGTAGTAAAATGGTGCTGTATGTGATTGCATCATCTAGATTTTACCTTTAAGCATAGGTCATCCTTCAGGTTGTTGGCCCAGCATTGACTGAGCAGTCAAAAAGCGGTCTCCAGGATCTGTTCCTGAGAGAGTAAAAATTCAGGGGGCTGCAAAAAGAGATTTGTTTAGATAATAAACCAATGTTGACAAATTGATCATTATAAATAGGGAAATATGACTGAAATAAGGTTTAATTGGAGCTAGAACATGCAAAAAATACTGGTCTAAATTATATCAAAAGAATAATTAGGAACTTAGTAATGAAAATCAATGTGTGGAGAAATCACCATTAAGGTATAAGTCATAAAATATGTTTTATGATTTTTTTTAAAACGTGCCCTTCAAAAAATGTCCCTGTGTGATTCAGTTTTCAATTGGTTATTATTTTGCCATGATGATTTGGTATTTACCTTGAAACCTGTTCTCTTATTTTGCTTGACTTTAATGTTGCCCTTGTAAGACCAAATACTGCACAAAGTTTATATGAAAATAATAATGATTAAAAGTTCTTGGTTTTGTCTAGAGAAAAATACAAGTGTTTTCTTTGTTCATGTTTACTTTGTTGCCAAAACATCCATGACCTTATTTTTAAATTAATCCTAGGTTATTGTGCAATGAGGTGCAATTTGTTCATTTATATGAACCTTATGTGGATTGAAAAAAATCAAGATAAATCTTCATGCACAGCATACAATCAGATTACCCCTGGACTATATATTTACGTTGGGTCTGATAGCAATCAATGGTTTAGCTTCATTGCATTTCAAGATGTATTTGCACCCAGTGTCCAGTGATAGTGTCCTCACCCTGGAAATAATTTAGTTGCAAATTGACTGGAAGATGGTGAAAATTGAAAGTTAAAATTAGAAATACTCATAATAAACAGCAGAAAAAAGGTCAGATGATGCCGCACTATGATGAGATTGGAATGGTTGGTAAATGAGGTTTTGTGTTTGTCGTGAAATGTATGTGACATGCCTACCCAATGCTCTTGTAATATTCAGCCTAGCAGAAGAGATTATCTGGCAAATTGACGCTGGAAAGAATTTTCTGATGGACTAGGAAATTAGAATTGCACTCTTTTCTTTGATGTGTGCAAGACTGGGCCGCATTACACAGCTAGCTTAGGCATAATATTAAATATAGTATTTAATACTTAATAGTGCAACTATCTATGGAAAACAATTATATTCTGGTTTTGATCACAAATGCCAGACTATAAAAATTCACAGTGTAAACATCTAAAGCAATCCCAAATGATTGATCTTTGTATATAATTAATATTAAGTTAGCTCTGAAATCCTATTCTCCACAGTATTTCTTTTAAAGCCTCACTATATTTAGCTTCAGAATTGTAACCAGGAAGGAGTTATCAAAACAGCACAATAATCATATTGCTCAGACAGTTTAGAAAAGAGAGAGGGTAATTAAACAGTAGCAAATTAATTATTTTGGAAAACAGGCTTTTTAAGCAAATGCTGATTTGTTTTAATGTAATACATAAATTCATACTGAGGTGATAAAGAACATTATTGATAAATCTTTAAAGGCAACCAAAGATTATCTAAACAGTAGAGAAGAGTCCATTTTTAAATGTATTTATAGAGTCTCCACTGAAGATAAAAGCGTACTTTCACCTTTGTACTTGCCAGAGTTTCTTTATTCAATTTTACTTTTTCTCAGAGTTTAAAAAACAAACAAACAAATGAAAGACCCTCAAAGACAATACAGACCTTTGAAGTCAGAGCCTCTTGGTAAACCAGGATATTTTAAAGTTTAAAACTTGTTCTTAAAAATTATGTTTTCAAAACAGGAATAACCACACCAGAGAAGGAACCAAAAGTGAACACTGTGGTAGGGACACAACAGCTTCTTCTGGCAAAAGAAGATGATGGTGCAGCTAAAAAATCAAAGCCTCCAGAGGACAATAAATTTTGTCATGAGCAGGTAAAAGGAAATGTAAGATTTTAATTGCATTCTAGAACTCTTTCAAATAACTCAAGAATGAAACAGAGATGATATGCTGTTGAAATAGCAATATCAGCAAGTTATAAAAAGCACACTGACTAATAGCCTGCATCTTAATTTGATTTTTTTCAGTTCTATCAATGTCCTTATTGTAACTACAATAGTAGGGACCCAAATCGTATCCAGATGCATGTCCTGTCACAGCATTCAATGCAACCTGTTATCTGCTGCCCCCTCTGCCAGGATGTCCTCAGCAACAAAATGCATCTCCAGCTTCATTTGACCCATCTGCACAGTGTGTCCCCTGACTGTGTGGAGAAACTGCTCATGACAGTAAGTCTTCCAAATACTGATGCACATGCTACAAAAACATACTTGGGCCTTTGGACAATGTATTTGTTGTGACATAGCATTCAGGTAGCATGAGTTGAGGAATGGGTCAGGACTCAGGTTCTCTTGTCAGCTCATCCAGTGACTGATAGGCCTTGGGAAAATGACTGAAGGTGGATTTCAAAGATGCAGAAAACCTGCAAATCCTCATTGACATTAACCTTGGACAAGTCAAGTCCATGTCTCTAAGTACCTACCTTTAAATTTGGTCTAATAATATCCAGATCACAGAAGTATTGTGATTTCTATTTTTAAAATAATAGGAATTCCCTACAGAATGTAGTTCCAAAATATAGAAGGATTCCTGTGTATAGCTCAAGTGTACATTATATTACATGAAATTCAATGTAAAATAGCAATTTAAACAACCATTTAAAACAATGTCAGTGAAGACACAATCATATCTAGTAGATATTTGTTAATACAGCATAAGTTCAGTTATAAAATGGACCTCCTAAGACACAGTGACTGGTTTTCTTGACTTTTTAGAAGGAAATGCACTTGGAAATCTCAGTGATCCACAAATTTATTTCTGTATCCTTCATTTATATGGTTGTGGATATAGGTCCAGCACATCATTCTCAAATTAAGTGGCAAAAACATTAGAAAGAATTGAAAGAGCTCTTGACTGAAAGTCTATTGTTCTTGTACTTAGAGCTGATAAGCAAATACACAGCTGGGAATCTTTCTTCTTTTCCTTGGTTTTCTGCTAGTTATACCTCTGACAGATCATGTAATTTTGGCCCACTGCAAGGAAAATGAAGTAGAAATGTAACTTTCACAGACCCTTTTGGGAAACTGGAAAAATGTGGGAAACCTCCCTTCTCCATGTTGAGCAGCATGAGCTTTCTTCCTAATTGGGCAACTTGGAAATCTTGCCTTACCAAATGCTCTCAGTGTCTCTGAGAGGGGGAAAAAAGTCTGTTCCCAGAGAAAGAGATTGCAAAAAATAATCTGCATAATTGAAATTGTCCTAGTTCTTAACATTAATATGCTCTGTCCATAACTGAACTGTCTGATGACAAAATTTCTTCTCTGGGACATTTACAGCTCTCTACATATTTTTTTTTTAAAGTCCTTCCCTCCCAGGTAAACTCAAAGACATTAGTCCTGTGAGAGGATGCTATTAATGTGCCATTTAAATGACAAATTTACAAAACCTGTATGTTTCTATTCATACTTTATAATGAATATAGTTTCCATTAGTTATTCACAACTCAAAAATCTCTTCTATGGATATTCTTTTCATGTCTGTATGAAAGAGGTACTGTCATTGTGGTAGACATGAGGAGCTGAAACACAGTATGAACTGTTTTACCCAAGGTCCTTTAGACAGAATCTGACAGTGCAGGAGTGTCAGGGATTACAGCAGGCCTGTCAGCATCCTGGCATTAATTGATCAAATTAATATTGATAATATTCAGATATACCCTGGAAATAATAAGTTACTATGAATCTCAGCATATCCTTAGAAGAGCAAGAAGCAGAAGAGCTAGTGTTGCTTTGCAGTAACTATTGGTTACTGGTAATGTATAAAGTCAACTTTGTAGCACAGGCATTGTAATAAGTGATAAGTGAGCCTTTTTATAGCTCTCCAATCATGGTATGGAAAACAACTTTCTGTCCTATGAGAGGAAAGTGAATTGCCTTCTCTAAGGGGATAACACCAAATGCGACAGCAATAAAGTAGCCATTTTGGACAATCTTGTCTAACTGTCCAGTTTGTCGTTCTTGCCCCAACTGTGACACAGGAGCTTGAACCCAGTCCTGCTAAGTCTTAGTAGGACAATCCTATATTTCTGATATGTATTAGTTTTAAAGATCAAAGTAAAGGAAAACATGAACTGTTGAACCGATAGTACATTCTTCAAAGATTTCTGTCTATAATTTGGAAGCATAACACAACAAGTGGAGCAATCTGAGTTGATTCTCCACCACGGGACATGTGATGCTCTGGATTTGTGGTTTGTCAGAAACCATTATCAAGGACTGAATCAGGATCTTGATTTAGTACTCACAGTTTTTCATCCAGATATGGCACATCTTTTGAATTATAATATATTGTTGTATACTGTTAAATAGTGTGACTTTTTCTATAGTAATACTATATTGTTGGTTTTCAAAGGTTCCTGTACCAGATGTCATGATGCCCAATAGCATGCTATTGCCAGCAGCTGCTTCAGAGAAATCTGAACGTGACACACCTGCAACCATTACAGCTGAGGGATCTGGGAAATATCCAGGTATGCAAGAAAAAGCCCAGATATGTAAAAGCTAGATATGGGCAATTTAGAAATAAACTACTTGTTTGTTAGTAAAGAGAAGAGGTAAGTGATTTTGTCTTTTTGCACATTTCCAATAGTACATTTCTGATACTTACTATATTCTGTACTGGGAAACTTTTCTACCCGTCACAGTATGGTCCTCCCTCTCAGATCACTGTTCTCCTCCATTCTAATCATCTGTCCTATATATTATCCCCATTTCTACTCCTTCTCTCTTTCCTACCGTTTATTTCCTTTTCTAGTTTGGCGCTCCCATTCTACCAGTAAACTCCTACCTTCTTTCAAAGAGAAGCCCTATGCCACTCATTGGCCAGCTGCCTCCTGTTAGTCCTGTCTACTTTATTTTCTGGGACAAGGATGGCTTGTTGTAATTTGTTAAGCCAACACATGGCATACCAGGTGCCTCTCTTGATTTCTGGTGAAAAAGGAAATTAAAATTGATACTGTGTGCTATTCTTTTCTACTTGTTTAAAAGACACTTCACTTTCTTTAACTAGGTGAAAGTCCTGTGGATGAGAAGAGTACTCCTGGGACTGATGAATCAAAAACTGGAATGGAAATTAAGACTGAGGAACAGAAGCCACCTAAGGAATCTACTGAAACACCAGATTGGAATAAGAGCAGCAGTAAAGATACAAAGACCACCGACTCCATGACGGATCAGCTAAATGAACAGCAGAAGAAGCAACAGCTGTCTGTTTCTGACCGCCACGTCTATAAGTACCGTTGTAACCACTGTAGCTTGGCTTTTAAGACTATGCAGAAGCTTCAGATACATTCCCAGTATCATGCTATTCGGGCAGCTACCATGTGTAGCCTTTGCCAACGTAGCTTCCGTACATTCCAGGCTTTAAAAAAACACTTGGAAGCAGGCCACCCTGAACTCAATGAAGCTGAACTTCAGCAGCTGTGTGCATCTTTACCTGTAAATGGTGAACTCTGGGCAGAAAGTGAAAGTATGGCACAAGATGATCATGCACTAGAACAGGAAATAGAAAGAGATTATGAGATGGACCAGGAAGGTAAAGCAAGTCCTGTAGGAAGCGATAGTAGCTCTATTCCAGATGATACGGGCTCAGAACCAAAGCGGACCTTACCTTTTCGAAAAGGGCCAAATTTTACCATGGAAAAGTTTCTAGATCCATCTCGCCCATATAAGTGTACAGTGTGTAAAGAGTCTTTCACTCAAAAGAACATTCTCTTGGTCCACTACAACTCAGTGTCCCATCTACACAAACTCAAAAAGGTTTTGCAGGAAGCATCAAGTCCTGTCCCTCAAGAAACCAACAGCAGCACTGACAACAAACCCTACAAATGCAGCATTTGTAATGTTGCATATAGCCAAAGTTCTACATTGGAAATCCATATGAGATCTGTGCTTCATCAGACAAAGGCAAGGGCTGCAAAATTAGAACCAAGTGGTAATATAAGTAGTGGAAATAGTGTAGCAGGGAATGTTAATAGCCCCAGCCAAGGAATGCTGGAATCTATGAGTTTACCAGCAGTTAACAGCAAAGAAACTCATTTAGATGCCAAAGAATTAAATAAAAAGCAAGCTTCTGAATTAATTTCTGCTCAGCCTACACATCACCCACCCCAGTCACCAGCACAACTTCAAATGCAACTACAGCATGAACTACAACAACAAGCTGCGTTCTTTCAACCACAGTTTCTAAATCCAGCTTTTTTGCCTCACTTTCCAATGACACCAGAAGCACTGCTACAATTTCAACAGCCTCAGTTTCTTTTCCCATTCTATATACCTGGGACAGAATTTAGCTTAAGCCCAGATCTGGGTTTGCCTGGTTCTGCCACATTTGGTATGCCTGGAATGGCTGGTATGACAGGATCATTGCTAGAAGATTTGAAGCAGCAGATACAAACTCAGCACCATGTTGGCCAAACCCAGCTACAGATACTGCAGCAACAAGCACAACAGTATCAATCCACCCAGCCCCAACTTCAGTCACAAAAGCAGCCGCAGCAAAGTAGCAAGCTGATGAAAGCAGAGCAAAATACCTTAGTAAGTACAGACTGCCAGCTGATAAAGGATATGCCATCATATAAGGAGTCAGAAGATGTTTCTGAAAAACAAGAGAAGCCAAAGCAAGAATTTACTAGTGAGAATGAAGGACTAAAAGAAAACAAAGATATGAAGAAGCCCAAATCCTCAGAACCAGCCATCCCACCCCCCAGAATAGCGTCTGGAGCAAGGGGGAATGCAGCCAAGGCTTTGTTGGAGAACTTTGGGTTTGAGTTAGTTATCCAATACAATGAGAACAGACAAAAAGTTCAGAAAAAAAGCAAGACCGGCGATGGCGAAAACACAGACAAACTGGAATGTGGAACCTGCAATAAGTTCTTTTCCAACATTCTTATTCTGAAGAGTCATCAAGAACATGTGCATGGACATTTTTTTCCATATGGAGCATTAGAAAAATTTGCCCGACAGTACAGGGAGGCATATGACAAGCTTTACCCAATTTCTCCATCTTCTCCAGAAACACCACCACCTCCACCACCACCTCCTCCTCCAACTCCTTCTCAGCCTTCTTCAGCAGGGGCTGGAAAAATTCAAAACACAACTCCCACACCTTTGCAAGCTCCACCACCTACACCTCCACCACCTCCTCCTCCACCACCACCTCCTCCTCCTCCTCCACCACCACCACCATCAGCTCCACCCCAAGTCCAGCTTCCCGTTTCACTTGATCTCCCACTTTTCCCTCCAATTATGATGCAGCCAGTGCAACATCCTGCGCTGCCCCCTCAACTTGCCCTCCAGCTTCCACCAATGGATACTTTATCTGCAGATCTTACCCAGCTTTGTCAGCAGCAGCTGGGATTAGACCCCAATTTCCTGCGGCACTCTCAGTTCAAGCGTCCACGTACAAGAATAACAGATGATCAGTTAAAAATCTTGCGGGCTTATTTTGATATTAACAATTCTCCAAGTGAAGAGCAAATACAAGAAATGGCTGAGAAATCTGGTCTTTCACAGAAAGTTATCAAGCACTGGTTTCGTAATACACTGTTTAAAGAACGACAGAGGAATAAAGATTCTCCATATAACTTCAGCAACCCTCCTATAACAGTATTGGAAGATATCAGAATAGATCCTCAACCTTCAGCTGTAGAACCCTATAAGTCTGATGCATCTTTTAGCAAGAGATCATCCAGGACTCGGTTTACTGACTATCAGCTTCGTGTCCTCCAAGACTTCTTTGACACAAATGCTTATCCAAAAGATGATGAAATTGAACAACTTTCTACTGTGCTTAACCTACCTACTCGAGTTATTGTCGTATGGTTCCAAAATGCACGACAAAAAGCTCGCAAGAGTTACGAAAATCAAGCTGAAACGAAAGACAATGAGAAAAGGGAACTCACAAACGAGCGTTACATTCGAACCAGTAACATGCAGTATCAGTGCAAAAAGTGCAGTGTGGTTTTTCCCAGGATCTTTGACTTGATTACACACCAGAAAAAGCAGTGTTATAAAGATGAAGATGATGATGCTCAAGATGAAAGCCAAACTGAAGACTCTATGGATGCCTCTGATCAAACAGTGTATAAGAACTGTACAGTTTCTGGCCAAAATGACTCATCAAAAAGCCTGACAGTCACTGCAGCAAGCTCTGGCTCTGGTTCTAGTACTCCTTTGATTCCATCACCCAAACCAGAACCTGAGAAGGCTTCTCCTAAACCAGAGTCCGCAGAAAAACCAAAACAAAATGAAACCATCTCTAAGCAAACTGATACTACTTCCCAAAGCACCAAACCAGTACAATCTACTCCAGTAACCTCTTCTGACCCTCAGCCCTCAGCTTCTCAACCACAGCAACAAAAGCAATCACAGATAGTAGGGAGACCTCCTTCTGCATCACAAACCACACCAGTTCCTTCCAGTCCTTTACCAATTTCAATGACTTCTCTACAGAACAGTCTACCTCCTCAGTTATTACAGTACCAATGTGATCAGTGTACAGTTGCCTTTCCAACTCTAGAACTTTGGCAAGAGCACCAGCACATGCATTTTCTAGCAGCCCAAAACCAATTTCTTCACTCGCAGTTTTTAGAAAGACCAATGGATATGCCCTATATGATATTTGACCCAAATAATCCTTTGATGACTGGACAGTTACTTAATAGTTCTCTTGCTCAGATGCCACCACAAACTGGTTCATCACATACGGCACATCCTGCTACAGTTTCTGGTTCCCTGAAAAGAAAACTGGATGATAAAGAAGACAATAACTGTAGTGAGAAAGAGGGAGGAAACAGTGGAGAAGATCAACATCGTGATAAGCGTTTAAGAACTACAATTACTCCAGAACAGCTGGAAATATTGTATGAAAAGTACCTTCTGGATTCCAATCCCACACGAAAGATGCTAGATCATATTGCACGTGAAGTGGGACTGAAAAAGAGAGTTGTGCAAGTCTGGTTTCAGAACACAAGAGCCCGAGAAAGAAAGGGACAATTCCGTGCAGTTGGTCCAGCTCAGTCCCATAAAAGATGTCCTTTTTGTCGAGCTCTGTTTAAAGCAAAATCTGCTTTGGAAAGTCACATTCGCTCTCGGCACTGGAATGAAGGGAAACAGGCCGGTTATAGTTTGCCTCCAAGTCCTTTGATATCAACTGAAGATGGAGGAGAAAGTCCACAAAAGTATATATTTTTTGATTACCCGTCACTCTCATTAGCAAAAACTGAATTATCAAGTGAAAATGAATTAGCCTCCACTGTATCAACTCCTGTTAGCAAAACTGCAGAAATGTCACCGAAGAACCTTTTAAGTCCTTCTTCTTTTAAAGCAGAGTCTGGTGAGGATATAGAAAATTTGAATGCCCCTCCTGCTGACTCTGGATATGATCAAAACAAGACTGACTTTGATGAGACATCATCAATTAATACAGCAATTAGTGATGCCACAACAGGGGATGAGGGAAACAATGAAATGGAAAGCACAACTGGCAGTTCAGGGGATGCAAAACCTGCATCACCCCCCAAAGAATCAAAACCACTTGTGAATGACACACTACCAAAAGCAGCAACTACACCTACAAATGACAATACCGATGATAAATTTCTCTTTTCCCTAACAAGCCCTTCAATACACTTCAGTGAAAAAGATGGTGATCATGACCAAAGTTACTATATTACTGATGATCCTGACGATAATGCCGATCGCAGTGAAACTTCAAGCATAGCTGATCCAAGTTCACCTAACCCATTTGGAACTAGCAATCCCTTTAAATCCAAAAACAGTGATCGGCCAGGCCACAAGCGTTTCCGAACACAAATGAGTAACCTTCAGCTTAAAGTTCTCAAGGCTTGCTTTAGTGACTACCGGACTCCAACAATGCAGGAATGCGAAATGCTAGGGAATGAGATTGGACTGCCCAAACGTGTGGTCCAGGTCTGGTTTCAGAATGCCCGGGCTAAAGAAAAGAAATTCAAAATTAACATAGGGAAGCCATTCATGATAAATCAGACTGGACCTGATGGGACAAAGCCAGAATGTTCTTTATGTGGTGTGAAATATTCCGCACGTTTGTCCATAAGAGATCATATCTTTTCTAAGCAACATATTACAAAAGTGAGAGAAACTGTGGGAAGTCAGCTAGATCGGGAGAAAGATTATTTAGCTCCTACAACAGTTAGACAGCTGATGGCACAGCAAGAATTGGATCGCATAAAGAAGGCTACTGATGTGCTAGGATTAACAGTACAGCAGCCAGGCATGATGGACAGCAGTTCTCTTCATGGAATCAGTTTGCCAGCAGCTTATCCAGGACTCCCTGGCCTTCCTCCTGTTCTTCTGCCTGGAATGAATGGTCCATCCTCCTTACCCGGATTTCCACAAAATTCAAACAGTAAGTCTATAAGGGGATGATTTTCTCATTTTATTAATTTGATCATCTTGCACAGTCACCATCCCCTTCTAAGACACAGTATATTATGCATTCATATCATGATTGTTAAACTGGTGTGATTAGCTAAGAAATACTGCTATGAGGTGTACTCAGTAAGTGATTGTTCCTGTAGCTTGGATGATATCTGATTTCTCAAAAAAAAATAAAATTAGTTGACAAAAAAATTTTTAGCCCATACTAGGTTTTCATAGCAAAAGAAATATAACTGTAGTATTGCTATGCTTTTTTTTTCGTTTTGAATGATACTCCTTTAGTAAAAACTTGAATTAGAACTATGTATGCAAATATTTAAAGTAACATCTGATGAAGCACAAAATAGATTCTCGTATTATCAGCTCATCAGGCGTTTGGTCCACCCCTTACACCAGTCCAAACCTGTTGTTTAGTCCAGAATAAAGATTTAAAATAAAATTCTGCCCAGGACCTTCTATAATCTTTCTGCATAATTGCCTACTAAGAGAAAAATGGATTTGTTGAAGGTGATTTGTTTCGTTGTAACCCCAATTCCAGGAGTTTATAAAGTTATCGCACACATGTACCTCTTCATTTGGGCTTGCACTTTTAACTGAACATGTAACACTTGTTTTATTGACTGTTTCGACTCTTGCTTGACTCTTGTTTTTTGCTGACATTGGAAAGCACTTCCTCTTGCAGTAAGTTTCACGGATATTAAGGAATGAAGTTTTCTGCAGCATGATTTGTTTAGTCCTCAAAGAATGAACCTAATTTATTTCTTGTATTAGGCTCCAGTTTTGCAGTCAGGGTTCATTGTTACTGTGTCCTTGCAGATGGAAGTTCTCCCATTCATCTTCTTACTTTGCACATTGATATCAAATACGTGCACAGCAGAGTTAAGCTGGTTAAGACCCCGTTCTATCCAGTAATCCCACTTCCTGTTGATCTCTAAACTTTGCTTGAGAAAGCAACACACTTTGGCAAGTAAACTAGAGACTTAATCACTGGCGTTATTAGACATTCGAAGATCGCAGCAATGTCCTCTCTGCTACCCAGGTCTGCTTTGATTGATGATGATCGTGTTATTGTTTCCATAAGTGGTGGTCAAAGCATCTTGTTTTTCTCTTCATTGGATCAGAAAGGCTTTCCTTCCACAATGTAGTCTCTGGCTGAGTGCCCTCTGGCTTTTGTCAAACAGTTATTGGCACAGAGAGTGCATATAAAGGAAATATAAAGTTGCTATATTTCCTTCTTAATGGCATACAGTGTCCTGGGCCAAAAGTGGCTGGTTGTTGTTCATTAAAATTATAGATATGGCTTCTCTACATAACTTTGCTAAATAACTTTGGTTAGGTTGACCTTCAGGTAAAATGGACTCCAGAAAACTCAGGCTTTGTCTATACTGCTAAAAGAAATGTGTTTGGGAATATATTATTTTAGTTTCAAAAACTGGAAGTCCCCATGCATAGTGAGTCTGGGGGATGGTTGTGGACCCATGATAGCTTCTTAGCTGTGCTGAGGAGTAATTTATGAGGAGGCTAGTTGGCCCAAGCCAAAACAGTGTCACTGACCATCCTTACTATTTATCTTTAAAAAAGGTTTGGTTTCAGTTTCTGGGAAATATTCCCTAATACTCTTTAATTCACTATTATCAATGTAGCCTTAGAGTGTGTAAATTGTCCTGTTAATAATACAAAAAGCATTATTACAGGCCAACCGGTCCATAATAATTCCATTTTCAGATTTTCTAATTTTCACCACATATATCTTCTTTGAGATAAATTTAAATCATTAGTACCAGAGCATGCACAGTGCACTGCCAATTGAGATGTATTTTTACCCTCTTTCATCTTCTTAAGGTTAATTAGCCCATTGTGGGTAAAGTCCACTGTGTAAACTAGCTGCTAGACTCTTGTTAACTTCTTCTTTTGCCATATGCTAAATAGCCCCTATATCCCCCTTTTGTTGCCTGGCAAATACTTGCATGCATAAATCTCCATTCCCTAATGATACATAATGGAGCAGTCATAGTGAGTGAAAAAAAAAAAAAAAAAAAGATTATTTTAATCATTCATCATAGAAAAACAGTAATGTATTTAGATGTGCTCTGGTATGTTCTCAACAATAGTATTTTCTGCACCTAATTAACCCATTTCTATTTTTTTCTCTACCCTGCTATGTCTGATAGTTCACATTCCTGTTTGATGCTAAGAAACATTTAAAAAGTATCTTTTTCGAAGTGAGCTTTCAAGCAAGCTTTTCTTTGGCTGCAGTTCTTTTAGCAGAGTGTATATTCTCAGCCAGCAGGACAACTGCTCTGTATCATTCTTTGCATGAAGGATTTGCTGCATCTACCTCCCTGATGACTCACTATCCTATAGTTCAGGTCTGCTTTTGTGTCCCACTGGAAGTGTATAATTTCTTCTCTATAGGACCCAAACCAAAACTGTACCTCAGAAGAAGCCTCATTGGGATCCCTTATATTGAAATAATTTACCTCTTTTCACTGACGCTTACAGGGTTGGTAACTGTATGTCCTGTGGCAAAGCTCATCCATTCTGTCCTACATGTTTGTTTAAGTGATAATGTGAACATCAGTAAGATCCACAGTTTGAAAGAATGTGTTTGCTAAGACAGGTAACTAGTGAAACTTAATTGTAAACCTCATATTTAAAATTCTTTTTTGTGATCCTCTGTACTCATGTAGATAGAAAAAATAATCCTTATCAGTTTCACTGGTTAATACAATGAGAGATTTCACTTTCATATTCTTGCATCTAGTAATTTTTATGGGTTTCCAAAATACATGAAACCTAGCTAAATTTTACAAAATGCTGTTTTTTTAAATGCAATATTTGCTTTTACGAAAGGTTTGAAATTAAACAGCTGAATTGAATGCTAATTCACAGAAGGCAGAATTATTCAAACTACAGTTCAGTGTATATTCTTTATATAGTGCTTAAACTGGACTATAGATACTATTAGATTTTGCAAAATAAGATAGCTTCATTCCTGAGTGAAAGGATACATTAACTTTAGATTCTGGGTTTTTTTTGTTCTAAAACAAGTGAGTTTTAATGCCAGAATTATTGTATGATCTAAGATTATATGTCACAGTTCTTTCACCTGTGGGATACATTTCTCTAAATAATGTAATTTTACCATCTTGTGGGCATCAAATGCTGAGCAAGGTCTCAAAACTACTGCTTAGCATATGCTTAGCATATGTTTGCTTAGCATAATACCTAATAAGGAGTTATTTGGTGGAATTCTAATTCATCCAGAATTTTACAGAATTTTTCAAGCTTGTTTTTTTTTCTTCAAGCTCCTTCTTATTTTTTAGGTGACTGCAGATAGAACAGTTTACCTGCTGTTTTAGCTGTTCTTAAAATTCACATTCTCTTTTCTTCTTAGCTTTGTGTTTTTGCCTGTGATCCCTTGCAGAAAACCAGTGTTTCATCTTGCTTCTAGCTATTAATACTGGTTCTATGAACCTTTTAATGTCATCATCATTACCATAGGTTCTTTGCACATCACTTAAGCCTGGCCTGCCTTGAAGATTCACAACAGCTTTTTGCAAGAATGCACACATCACTGAGTAATATGTACTTAGTGGGTTTTGAAACCTTATCAAGACAGAAATTTGATTCAGCAGCAATTACTTTCCTTATTATTAGGGCACTAAATTCTGTTCTCTGTTTGCTTTTGGCCCATTGCTAGCTGTTTCATTTTTATATTTTTAGCCCTCTAATTCCTCCAAGTGAAAGAGAAGTCTCTCCTCTTTGATAGTCATTTAAAAGAGTTAGTGGGATTAGAACATTCATGATGTTAATTTTCTATTCTGTATCTGTCATGTCTGGAAATGGAGCATTAGTTTCATCAGGTTTTCTTCATTTTGTTTCGGAAACCCTCAGTTCACATTTAACTTCCAATAAAAACCATGGATATCGTATGGTTCTATTGCAACCTCCCTGGATATTTAACTGAATTCTGTGTATTTCAACTAAATTCCAAAGAATATCTGGAAAATGGAGTGGATCTTGGCTGCTCTGGGCATCATCAGTGTGAGTAGACTGAATACAACATGATGTATAAGGGTTGAAGAGGTTAAGAATAAAAAGACATCAGAAAAATCCTAAGTAGGTGGCAAGCCCAAATAACAATGACAAAGCTGGGGCAGCAGTTAATCCTAACTGCATCATTTGCATATTTTCTATCTACATTATTTATCATTTAATATATTTCCAGCAGGCTCCAGACACCATTGCCTTTTACTTCCTGTTGAAAGTGAAGGGGCAAGTAATAGTATCTTCAATGTTATTGTGCAGTAACTCTGGCAATTACCCACTTTTTAATTATAACTCTTGTGACTTGTTTCACTGCGCATCTCATTCGTGCACACAATGCATTTTAACTCTTTAGTGTTCTCCTACCATTAAATAGGAGTAATGACATAGTGACAAACATTAAATGGCCTCTGTTAAATCTGATAATTATTCCCTTTGAATTCTAATTGCTTTATTCTTAAGTAATGCTAAGCACCTGTGTATTGATGATTTAAACATTATTCTTTTTCACTCCATTAGTGCTTCCTCATGGCTAATATCCGTCTAGCATCCTCCCATCTTACAGAACCTGCATTTATTGTTCTCTTCCCTGTGCACTAGTAGACTGTTCCTAATGTAACTTCACTTGTACAGATCTGTGTGCATGACACATTTTGTGTGCTCTTTTCTCTAGCAACCTTACTTGCCTGAAAAAATGACAATGGGTGCAATGTACAGCCTCTTACAGTCAGTTGCCTTTTGTACCCTGTGCCATCATTTCATTTTCTGACCCAACTATACCTTTCATAGAAGTTGTTTTTTAATAGACTGTTACCAGCCACTGTACTATATCTGGTACTTGAAACAGAAAGATTTCTTCCATTAAGTTATGAGGCATACTTCTTTCCAGACGGAACCAGTCCTTCCTTAGGTTGCTTCCTCTAATGAGGTGGAGGACGTCATGCCTGCATGCTTCAAGTAAAGTGAGAACAGCAGCTTTCCTGTGTCAAAGTACTTTAGTGCTATTACACTTATTTCCCAGCAAAGACTGCATTGACCTGATTGTTGTGGTGAAGAAAAGCTCTGTTCAAACGCTCAAAAATGAAAATGTAAGCTGTATGGTGTCCTAGTAATGAATAGCATTGACCTGATTGCTGTTAGTTTTAGGAATGGTCATTTCCTGTTGACATTTATTTATCTAAACATCTTTCTTTATTGTGTTTCCCCCTAGCAATTTGGATAAAGATTCCTTTTTATTTGAGATCTAATTACTTGTAGTGAGCCCCATAATTACCAGGTTTCTTAGGTGAAGGATGTGTGGGTTATATCATCCCAGAGGCATGATAAAAATTAGTTAAAATGAACAACCAAGTAGAGATCTCTCAAAGTATCAATTAGAGGGAAGCACTCTCACTGTGCTTAATGCTTCTTTTCTAATAATCTACTACCAAGCCTACAGAAGAAAATGAACAGAAACATAAGAGTGCTATTTCTACAGGTATAAATCTGATCCCACCGAGGAGTTGGGTTGATTTCCACTGCCTTTTATTGGACTTTCCTGTAGGCAGAGGTTCATACTTGACCTCCATTCTAGTGGAATCGAGTTTGTGAAGAGAGTGAAGCTGTTGTTTTTGCTATGTACGGTTTTGCTATGTTGGTTTTGTATCCTATGAATATAAAGCTGTAAGACTCAAGAAATGTACTAAAAGCCGTTTTAAAATGCCATAGGTAATTGCAGAACAAATGAGAAATGCTGCATGTTACAAGACGTATTTTGCCTTGTGCATTGATGACAGACATATTTTTGTTGTTTTCAGCTTTAACATCTGGTGCAGGCATGCTTGGGTTTCCTACTTCAGCTACTTCGTCTCCTGCCCTGTCTCTCAGCAGTGCCCCCTCCAAACCTTTGCTGCAGACTCCACCACCACCACCTCCACCACCACCACCACCACCTCCACCACCTCC
>VXBA01004421.1:0-20307 GCA_013399895.1 Serilophus lunatus | reverse complement strand
CTCCCTCCCTGGGGTGCACGTATTCCTCATGTTGGTCTGACAGGAAGAGTTGATCTTCCACACTTCACTAAATTTCAGGCACAGAAAGTGACGAAATGATTGTATGTATGAAACTCACCACTCCCACTGCCCACTGACCCCATTGAAAGGAGAGGGAAAAACCAGATTAGCTGACATTTGTAGATTGGGAATCCCTAGGCTTTAATCCATAGAAAATTATCACCTGAGGGGTTTGCTTTCTGCATTGCACAGGTTGTAAAACTTCTCTTAGTCTTTCATACAATGCAGAAAATAAATGTTTGCCTATAGCCAATGTGAACTGAGCAGAGAAACACATGCATTCCTTTCTGCCATTGTACACTCTGCATCACTTACTGCCCCAGGTCTCTTACAAGACATTCATTGTAGAGTAATTTGATTCTACTCTGTCACACAAGGTTGAGCAGCAACCTGAATATACAAATACTTGCAACATTCATTATTGATAAGACCTGGAAAAGCATTAGATAATGTGTTACTTAATGTATTTATTGGAGGTGACTTCAGATGGATGATCACTTAAGATAGATGGATTGCATAGCACTCAGCAAATCAACAAAAATTTCTGTTTACTTCTGTGTGTGCATGGAACTCACGAGTCAGCTGCAATGTAAACCACTGGCACAGCAGCTCTTCAACAGTTTGTCTGTCACCCAGAAGGTGTAATGACTGGAGGCCTTGAAGAAAATTGAAAATAGTTTCTCTATGCAATCTGAGCATCTTAGGTGTATTTAAAAAACAAAACTCAAACCAATTTCACACTAAGAACTATGATGGCATTTTTATTTTCATGCTGTGTAGAAACCCCACAGGATACTTGGCCATACAAGCTCTCCCTCTTCTACCCCTTCCAAGCCAATAAAATTATATAAAAATGCTACTGACCCTAAACAGCATCTCCCAAAGGCTAAGCCTTCTAATAAATTCAATTAAAGAAAAGTCAGGCCCCAAAGAAAGGCAAGAGTAATAATATTCGCCAGACAGGTACTATGTTCCTAATTCTCATAATGTAATTGCCATAGCTGGGACAATTAAAGATGATTCATTCTGCATCATAAACTGAGTCATGAATCACAGTAAGTGAGACAAAATCTTACTGAAGTAAATAAAGGTTAAAAGCTTTGCAGTAATTACTAATGTAGCACAAAACACCTAGCAGTTGAGTTAATGTGATCCAACGCTTTGGATGTGATGGCACAGCAAGATAGCTTCTGTAGACAATGCATTTAGGAGGAAAGGGCTTGCTACGCACTCTTCTGGGCAATAAAAGAGACACTGTTTTTCAGGAGTCAACATTAAAACCAGGTAGAGAGAGCAGCATAGAAACATTGCTTTTTGCAGCCCTGGGTAGCTAACTCTTAATGTTTAAAACTGCTTCAGATACCTTAAAATCACAAAGCAGCATGGGATGACTGATGATCCCTGACAAAGTGGTATCTTCCAAGCATCAGCAGCATCCCTGATATAGATTCTTCAGTTAAGGAAGAACTGCTGAGTATGGTGGGAGAATAGCAGTGGATGAAGCAGCCCAGGCTACGAGAACAGGAAAAGACGAGGCATATCCAGAGACTCCATACCACACCACACCTGTGTCAGATGTGTTATGCCAAAGTTCTCAGACAGAAAAGAAACCCAACTCAGAATAAAAAAATGAACAAACAGCAATCAAACAAACAAAAAATAAAAGACCAACAAACCAAACCAATTAACCCCCCGATCAAAATAAAAGAATAAAAAATCCAATCAAAACTCATCAATCACTTGAACACAGTAGCTGAATGCCAGATCCTCCAGAGAAGTTACAAACTTTTTAGCTTTTTCAGGCCTTCTACAAGATATTTTACACTGTGAGCTCAGACATTATGTATTTTTCCCGGAGTGGTTTCCTTTCACTTATAATTTTTAATGTTATCATCCCAGTTACTAAGCAACATAAAGTTGCCATACACAGCTTTCCCTTTATTCCTGTGATATATTTGCTACTTCAAAGCATCTGGTCACTTCATTTAGGAACATAGAAGGATCAGAGAAACAACATGTTTTATTGACTGAAATATTGAAGTGCTTTAACTTCAACAAGCTGTAGCTCCATTCAGTATAGAGTGCTTATTTGTAAGTCAGTGTTCCAGTCTGACTTCCATGCTAAATAAGAAGATTATTAAAGCAAAAAAGTGTATTTTCGAGATATTAAATGTATTATGAACTAACACAATTCCACAGAAAATGAGAACTTTTCAGAATTGATGTGGCCACATCCAAATTCAGCTAGCAGAAGGATAAGTAGCTTATTTACATTTAAAGTAATGAAACATATAGTGCCTTGATTGAGAATTATAGACTCCCACATTTGTAATGCTTATTTTAGGCTTGCATAGCTCAGCTTTGAGTCACTGGTCAACTCATTATGATTATGCATTCACTGTTGAAGTGCTGTCTATTTGCTCTGCACTCTACAATTACTCCCACAAGGCAAACTTGAATTCCCACAGAGGCATCTTTGGAGGCATTTGTAAACTTGGAAGTAAATCCTGCATACATGTCTTTTTATCTTCTTTCAAGTGACAGAGAAATAGCAATGGAAATATCTAATATGTCAAAATGTGCACTATCAGATCCTCACAACTTAACCTTCTTTCTACCATCCTGTCTTTGTTAGGCCAGGACAATTGTATCTTCTTATGGCTGGTAATTAAAGCCAGATCTTACGGACCTAAACATTTTGAGAAAGAAGATTAATGATAGGATCTCTGGGTTTGATCCTCACAAGGGTAAAGAAATCATAACGAGGAAGAGGAGAAATGTGGAGGAAAGAAGTTTGTTCTGCACAGTAATTGGAGAAAATGGCAAACACACAACTTCTGGGAAGTGAAGAAAGGAGTATAATGACTTTCCAGATCATTGTCCTCTCTCTTTTTGTGAGAAATTTGCTTGCAGTACATTTCCCATTCCTTCATCTTGAGCACATCAAGAAGGACTGAAACAATTTCTTCCTACTGTGAAGTGTGGAGGCAGCAGCCACGCAGTATGACTGAATATGGATCAGCTTTGATTGACAACTACATGAGCCTGTACCCCAGATATGTTCAAGGCAAGGACCACTGACCAATCTATTCTATGTCTCTATTGTTTTATTTTAAAATCTCAAAGAGAGATTGGAAAATCTGTCTTCCAAGAAACTAACATATATATAATTTTGTTCTTGATTTATTTTAATTTTTTTTATATATAACAGTGTCAGACTTACAAAAAATAATGAAAAATATTAGCTTTTAAGATTTCATTCTCCCACCCTCAATACACACAATAGTGAATGAGAAAGTTTTGAAGCAACGTATCTGAGACAGAATGTAAAAAATCTGATCGAGTATACATCTCTATCAGCATTCCTAGATTCATAGAATGGTTTGGGTTGGAAGAGACTTTAAAAATCACCTAGTTCCATCTCCCCTGACAAGGGCATGGACAAATTAAAACTCTTCAATTCAGTGGAGTTAAATCTAATTTTTAGTTGTGTAACTGACCTTGGAATCTAACACAAAGTGCATTTATGTACATCTCATGTCCAAGAAGGATCATAAGTGCTTGATTGCAAGATCACTGCTCTCTTTCAGCTGTTGCTCTTTTTAATGTTTTGTAGTACTGGAACACTTAGGGCATCCTTATCTAATTAGGATCCCATTTGACTTTGGAAGAAAAATAAATCTATTGTGTAAGAAAGATTTCACTGTAACACGGAGAGACAGGTAAAGTGTATTTTGGAGGAAGGAAACAAAGGACAGGGAAAGAAGAAATAGAGGGGGGAAAAAAGCTGTTTTCAAGAAAAGTGATCTTAGGAATGTGCAGTGATGTATTGGTTAGTTCTGCACTTTTATTTGAGTAATGCATATATACATAATTAAATAATCAAACCAGCAAGCTGTATAGTTTGTCAGTCCTAACACATGGTCTTTGACAAAAAAAAGTAGTTTGAGATTTATCTTTTATTTAAACAACTAAAATATGAAGTCTTGGGATACTTTCATTTACTTCTGTTCCAGTCCATACCTATTCTATATGAAGTACCCCAAAGCATTATTCACCAATAACAGAATTAGTTTTAAAATTATAAGTTGTCCAATCAGATTCTCTAGTTACATAGGAACTTGCTTCATCTCAATAAACAAAAATTAATAGGACAATTACAGAACTGGATCCCTGCCATAGGGATCTGTTCCCCCCACCTCTTCTCTCTAACATGAGTCAATTCTGTACATGAATTTTTACCAGGTGTCAGCACTGAGATTCTGTAAAATTTGTGATTCAATGAAGCTTCCAGTGCCTGGACTCCACGTACTTAACTTAGGTTTATTGTCTCGCTGTTTTTTAAGGAACCTTATGTGTTATAAGCGCTGCCTAGTAGGCCATGTATGCTAAATGTCCAGCAATAGTTTCTCACTTTTTTAACTGAGGATCACAGAAAGACCAAAGTAAAACTAGTAAACCAGAAAAAGCTTACCTTTTCTAAATCTCTCCAGTAGTTTGTAACAGTATCTGTGCTTCATCTTGCTATTTAGTTGATTCACGTTTTTCAGAGTGGACTCCAAGTTTTACACAATAACCTGCATATCTCAGACCTTGGTACAACCAAAGAAAAGGCCATTCACTAAGAGCATCTATGCAAATTTTCATGCATGTGCATATGCATAGGTATCAACTATGGAGTGAAAAAGCCTTCTGTGGATCTTCTGTTGCAAAAGAAAAGGCCTGTTATACACTCTCAAAAATGTAAAGTGTACCAGAATGAGAAACTGGTGCATTATCATATATTTAAAACAACTAACATGCAATTCAAACCTTGGCTGAAATTAAAGCAAGTTTGGGATGCCAAGAACTGTAAAGCACATCCTTGCAAAGTGTGAAAAATTTTATTGAAAACTGACCCAAGTGTTTGAAAAATTAGCAAAATAAAGGCAGGCTTAGATTTTCTCTGACCCTCCGTCCTAGTGTTTTCAATATTCTTCATTGTTGTGATGGTTTGTGCAGGTCTGTGACATAGCCTAGATTTACTGAAAAACATAAAAGCTTCAGAATTACAACTCTAGAGCTGATAAGAGTCTAATTAACATTTTTTAGGCTGTAGAAGAGTAAAAAGATTTAGCCTCTCCAGGGAATGGAAAAAGGACTGAATGTTTTCTGAAGGAACTTGTCATATACTTCTGGGAGAGGAAGAACCATCAGAAGAGACCTAATGCTTAAGAAATAGTGTGGGAAAAGTTCAAAGGCTCATTTGGACTTATACAACTCATGAGGAAGAACTCAGACTGTAAAAATGAATGTAATAACCCACAAGAGAAATAAGTAAAAATTTTCAGTGGCAGAGAGTTGAGACAAGAATGAATTGTTTCTATAGTGTAGGGTTGAGCATATGTGATTGTTCATGTACAAGCAAATAACTGACATTAATATACTAGTCATCTTGAGTAAACTAAAAGGTAAGTAAATATTTTTTTAAAACCACTTTGATACAAGAATTTTGTTTATTATAGGGTTGTCCGGATTTCTGTCCATGCTCCTTTTTATTTCTGCTTTTCTCCCATTATTCCAGTAAAGAATGGTCCAAAATTCAGAGCATTTTGATTCCTGTTGTTCCAGGCTTTTGAGGATTGCTGTTGCAGGAAGAGAAAAGAGTCTGTGATCACTAATGATGGGTAGGAAGACAGGTGTTAATACTCAGTCCTAGCCAATCTGGCCATGAAGGAAGCAGAAGCGTACATTTTTCATAGAAGATGCAATTCAGATTTTGTTGATGGACAGAAATGAGAGAAATCTTGGGGGTGGGGAATGAGAGGTGGGGAGGAGGTAGAGGATGAATAAATGGATAAAAGAACCAAAATCTTCCAATTGCTTTTTCAAGTCTGACCCAACTCATGAATACATTTGCCTGGCTAAAGACTAGCATTTAGGCTAGCATTTGCCTGGCTAAATGTGCTAGCATTTAGCTCTGAACTTTCTGCAAGTGTATAACTGAATGTTGTACAAGATGGGACCTACATTCTTCAGATTAAATAAACAAAATGAACACATGAAAGTTATCTCCTAAAAGACTAAGTTTTCTTCCTATTTTTTAAATGTTAGGAGTATAAAGTGGATTTGTGAGCTTTTAATCATCTTTGTTTTAAGCTTGTCTCTTCCAGGGGCTTCCAGAGCAAAGCAAGCCACTGCCTGATTGATCATTTTTAGAAGGGATTCCATTGGCCTCACATGCACTCAAAGCAGTCTTATATTTTCTATGACCAAAGTAACCCTGTTTAGGTCCACAAGGTGAATACAGAGGAACAAAACTCCAAACAAACAAACAAAAAAACCCCAAGAGAATGAGAACTAGAAGAAACTTATATTTCCCATTTTCAGGCTTACCATACACAGCGTTTCCCACCTTCAGCCATATGGAAATTTTTCTCCCACAAAAATAACTGAGTAACCAAAGTTTTTGCTCTTCTTTTCTCAAGTGATATAAAGCAACTAGAAGCAGTCAGAAATGCTTGAGAGTAGATAGTCCTAAGTAAGAAATCTCTGTGGAAAACAAAAATAATTTCCTAAAACTTTACATAAAATCTACATCACCTTCACCAGCTTTGGTTTTTTGCTGCTGCATTCTGTTTTTAAAACGGCAAAAAAAGGAAGAAAATTATAGTAATTTAAACACTGCAGACAGGCTTTGCTAAGCTGCAGTGCCTAGGCTACTGATAAAACAAATTAGCATCAGAGTAAGAATAGGACAAGATAGTGCTATGACAGAAATAATAAAAGAAATAATAAGAACCCAGGTGTACATAATTAAGATTGTAATTCAAGCGAAGGGTTCTAGTGACATCATTTATCAATGTCACTACAAACTCTCAATGGAATTACAGCTTTGTATGTAGAATTCAGATATATGCGATTTCTTAGAATACATGAGGAATGTTTCTATTAGAAGTAGACAGACAATATGTTAACCTCAAGTAGTGGTGGTGACAGGATGAGATATAAAGAGAAGAGGAGTTTTTCCTATTCTAGCAGAGGAAGAATGATGAAACAGAGCTTTTCTAAGATATTTGGGAATTAAATTTATTTAAAATACTGGCTAGGAAAAATCAGCAGAAAAAGTTTTTGTTCTAGTGTGATTCAACACTTCAATAAAGGCATAGTTTTACTGCAAAAGTGAACAGAGCAGCCAAAACTAGTGATTTTTCCATCTTATTGTATAGCACAAAATCACATTAAAATAAGCTCAGGAAAAAAATTTCCATTAAAAGGATGGTATAAAATATTTACAATTAAACAAACAGTAAGGCTAGTAGTAAATTATTAATTGCAAATTAACTCATTTTTAGGAGAAAAAAAGGATGAACAATGATTCTTTTAAATACACATGCTGAAAGGAAATTATAATTTTTACTCTCTCAGTGCCAGACTAGTTTTGTTTATTTGTATAAACAGAATACTTTTATGAAGATAATTATGAAACAGAGGCCGTACAGTCTGTGTGAATTTTAAGGGTCTTAAATGAACTTAAAAATCTAATCTGTGCAAAGTCACATTCTTAAATTAGGTTCCTAAATATAATTTCAATGCAAAACTACTTGTTACTCAGGTACCTTGTGAACTTTTCAGCTTTGCTTAGGTGTACACAGACCTTGAACATTAAAAGTGAATAGCATCTCCCTGAGAAAGCATCATTCAGTAAACAGTGATACATGGTCACTGATAATATCAGCAATTTTTCAAATTTGTCGTTTGTAGACTGCAATACTACCTCAGAAGATAATGTATTCTCTGAAACTTTCAGGAAATGCTGACTGATATAATAAAGTAATGGGATTTTTAGTTCTCATTGTAGAATTTTGAGGATTTTAATTCCCTGTTTCTCAGCTGCGTAATTTTTGTGAAAACTGAAATGCACAAAGACTTGGGAACTTTTGGAATAATAGCACTTCTAGTCCAAGTTTAAAAGTCTTGGAAGTTTAGCTTTATACATGTTGATTGAAGAGAATGGCTTGAACAGTGGTAGTTTTGACCTTGAGTAACTTAATTTGGAAAGGAAATTTGGCCAAACTAGCTCAATGCAGGAGTTTTCTCATCAAGGATTAATGCAGAGGATCAATATGAACTTTTTATAGCAGACTATTTTTGAAAGAAGACAACAAAAGGTTAGAATACTTTAAAACTTGAAAAAGCAAATTAGTACACTTAAAGCGGACAGTATGGAATGAAAATGTAAAAGGCAGGGATCTTGATTTCATGCCAGCATTTAGTAATATAATACAACAAAACCATAGAGAAAACTGACTTTAAAATTATATTTTTGCATTTTTTGCAACCATAGCTGAGCTTGTAAACATTTGATTACCCTGTCTTCTCATCTCTTCATGGTGGTACTAAATGACAAACATTCATGATTGCAATTGACTGATGTTATTGTCACAATTTTTCTGTTTTCTACAAGGTCAAAATTGCTTATAAACATATGTCTTTATTTGAAAGTTTAAAGACTTAGTTACCTTCTAAACAAAAGAGCTATGGAAAACACATAAACATAGCTCTTCCTTAAGTTCCTGTACACACAAATCCCACTCCTGAAGTGTAAGAGCTCCTATAATGGGAATCAGGCCCCTTAATAGTCCTGTCACTAGCAACAGATATTTATGCATGACCTTACATTACATTACCTAAAGAGCTAAAGGACAGATTGATCCCACTTACTGTCCCCATCACTGTCTCCTCTTCCCTTGTCTCTCCCTTAACTACAAATCAAACTCTAATATGGCTTCTTAGCACAACTCAAACCTGATATTTTTCACCACTGACATACGGCAAACTCACAAGACCAAATTACCTACTCGAGCAACCTTTATGTTCAGCAAAGTTTGTGACCTAGAAGAAGTTTCATGAGCTCCGTGGGTGTTTATGAGGTTCAGGTATCTGCAGCTACCCGTAATCATTCTAGCATACCAATCCATTACAGGCTCCAGTATATTTCGATACATTTCAGAAAATTGTTAAAAAGGATGGTAGAGTCTTTGCAGATAACACTAAATGTGTTTTAAGAAATTTTATACAAGCTTTATACAAAAGTAAAAATTTTCTAGTATGGTGATGGTCTAAAAACTTTCTGTTTCTGACACTTGCTAACCTAAAAGTTTGAATAGTCTCCTCTTCATAGGCCTTTTCAGTCGTCAACTGTGACCTTTGGAACCAGAGCAAGATAAGTTTTGCCAGATAAACTATTTTCTTGAGATCTTCCTCTGTTCTTTCCCTTACTTTGGCTTTTTTCCTGAGGATGAGTCAATGATATCAATTTCTTAATTCTCTTTATTCAGTTAAGGGGGGAAAAAAGGTCATTTGTAAAACACAGGCCTCTCAGCTCTGAAATTTCAGTTCTTTGTTCTCCTTTTCCTCACTCATTTCTGTCTTTTATAATTTCTGCTTCTTCTATTTACAAGATACCTGTTTCCATATCCAAATATTTGGCAGGTGAAGATGCTTTAGGTGAAGAAGAAAGACCCCAATCCTTTCTGTCCCAACCTCTCCATTTTAATTTCTATTATTTGGAAATTAACTGGGGTTTAGCAATGTTTTCAATAATGGCTGTTTGATACACTGTTTCCAAATGTGAGCTCTGCTTTCAACAGCAGAACGATAAAGTTGTAGTGCTTAATAATGAGGAACAGCATTTTTTTATTTTACAAAACAAGCCTCTCAGCTTCATTGGAGTTATTCATGAATAACACCTTGTGCATATGCATTATGAGACAGTGCTTAATTGAATGATTGCATAATATGTTGTTCCTCAGAATAAAATATGAAATATTCATTAGACTAGAGAAGGAGTTAGAATGCCTAGTGGTTAAATCACTCACCAGGGAAATCCAGCTCCTACTCCTTGCTCTAAGTGAATATGTAAGTAGTTTATACATAAAGGATTTAAAAGCAACTAGAATTTTCCCACCAAAATCTACTATACTTTCATGGCTAGTGTACTATCCCAACAGGCAGGAGCATGATCTGAGTGGAACATAGCTAAAGACAGTTAAAGACACCGTTGAACGTAGATCACCTACATCCTTTCATGTAGTTAAAGTAGTTAGCTACACTTTAACCACTAGGCAGCTGGGTTTAAAGGAACCAAAAACTCACTACAGATTTTATTTTTCAGGAAATTATTGTCTTAGTATAGGTGCCTCATTCAGGAAAGGGTTTCCAGATGTGAATAGAAGGAAGCACTTTATTGCAGTCTAAATCCTCATGCAGTTAAATTCCTGTGAGGGACGTGGTGTAGGCAATCTGTATATATGCTTAGCTTAAAGTAGAGGGCTCTCCACCCACTTTTGGCTGCTCAGAGTCAGCTCCTAAGGACCCAAATCACCTCAGGCCTCACACTGGGAAACAGGATGACTGTAGGATACCAAAAATGTTATGGTAGCCTGTAGTTCAACACCTAAATCTGGTTGCAGATTTAACCTTTGCCAATGTTGAGGTGAAAATACCTTTAGGAGACATGTTTAGACCTAAAATAATGCCCTCAAAAATATTAAATTGATCTCATAATAGTTGCACCTGTTGGAATTATGACAAAGCTCATTTCAACAATAGTGGAAAAGAAGCATGAAGAAGATAAAATCAGGAGGAAAACAGTGCTATTAAATTAACTAAAAATAATTTACATCTCAGAGAAGAGTTAGCTCTGTCAAAGACATGCATGTGTTTTACGAGTTACTGGTAAATAGCAATAAAAAACTACTTTTGATTTTGTGTAGAGTATCACAGGGAGGCATTATATGCTTTTATATTTTTGCGTTTATTTGGAAAAAAAAAAAAAGAGAAAGTGAGACTGGGGAAATAACACACTCAGGGGAGACAGAATAAGTCAGAATAAATAAATATGCCCAAAACAATAACAGAAGCAAATGTGGCACCAAATATCACTGATAGACAAAGAATATATTAATTTAGCATTGCAAATTACTTTTGCTTAAGGCTGATGTGCTTGGTATACTCTCTTAATTATTGCTCTTCTCATCAGTTTGCAACTCAAAGTACATTCTCTCAGTAACAATTAGGGAATGATATGATTATACGATGCTCCGGGAACAAGAAAAAGCTTCTAAATCAAGACAATAGTTGGGTTTTGTCTTTTTCTTTTAAAGTTTGCATTATAACAGATGCCTTGTGTGCTGCCCATTTAGAGAGCCCATTCCACATCTTCAGAGGCTAGGAAAGCAGTATGAGCCAACAGAGACCGATTTTTTATATATTCTCTCTTTTCAACCCACATTCTCTTTGGACACTCCGCTTCTTCTCAAGCATGAGGAGAAGATGACTGGTGAAGCAGAGGGTTCAGCCTTTTGGCTTCTGTTCATACACAGAGTGGTTTTTCTTGAGGGCATTCTACTTATACATATATATATATATACACATGTCTACAGAAGATCTCTCTCTCGTACCAGACTAGTCTAGAAGAAGAAGCTGCTGTTAGAAGGCAAGGAGCAGAAACACTTTTGTTGTGCTTATCTGCTTATGAGTTTCCAAAGAATTAGAAGTCTGCTAAGATCTGTCAGTCATCCCAGCAGGACTGAGTTTGAGAGTCTGTGAAGTGGTGTCTCCCATCATTACCTTGGAGCCAGAAGACTGTTTTTTTTTCTTGCACACTCAGTGCTTCATGCACTGATGAGATAGAACATTATTTAGCAGACTTCTGTCTAAATCCATCTTTTCGTGAAAAGTCCAGGTTGTTTCAGCAGATCAAATCAAGAGATATGCAGGTCATAAAAGTGCATGACAGTATAAATATGGATCAATATATGTGGACTAGCTAAAACTCAAGGTTTTATGAAAGCAGCTACCATAGTGAACTTCTCTTCAGTTTATATGAGTTCATAAGATGACAAATGTTTGCTGCCTTCATATTCTTTTCATCAGTGAGTTTGGGATAATGTCAACAATTGAAAAATAGTGAATTACCATCCCTATCCAGTGCTGCATTTAATTAGTTCATCTGGAGATTAGATTAAATGCTCACTAAAGCTGTTAGTATTGTTAAGGTCATTAAGATGACTGCAGTATTTAAAAAGATTGATTACAGATAAGATATCTTTAATATTTTGGGAAGTCGCTTTGAAATTGATACTTTCCCATCAGCTGCATTTTAAGTAAGGACGAGATCCATTTTCTTTTTAAGCACAAAACAAGAAACAGAGTACTTAGTTTTGGAGAGGTGCTAATGTTTTAATTTTTTTTCAAACTTTAAATGGGAGAGTAGGTCATCAGCCATAACAACCGTTTAACTAGACTGATATATTATGGGTCAAGTAAAGTTTCCCATTTACATAAGTGGTAGCAATCTGATTTTTAGGAATAGTGAAAAATAAGAAATGTATTTTTCAAATCAATCAAAGAGGGAAAGAGATGGAGGTTGGGAGAATTTGCCAGCAAGGAGCCAATTTATGTATAGCTGGCTCCCCAAAGCTTGATTTCTGCTAAAAATTTTGCCAACATGCAAAACATCCAGAAATGTATAAGCATGAATAATTTTATTCATCTTTCCTAAGTGGATAAATCTGTCCTAAAATGGTACAAATTTCCATTTTTCATCTTTATTTGTTAAGAATACAAGGCAATCTGTCACTGTTTTCTTTTGCATTAGTAGTGGTCATCATTATTTTAGGAGTATATCAGCTTGAAGGAAACTTTATGTGAGATATGTGTAGGTCTGAGGGTGGGATAATTGCAGTTTCTCAAGAACTGGCCAAACACAATTCAAGTAGATCTTAAGTATCTACAATTCAGGCATTTGAAAAAAAAATGAAGAAAAGCTGCCTTTGTATCTTAAAATTCCTCTGCTTCTGAGAGTGTTGCCTTAAAAAATCAAGGTGATGAAATAAATTTCTGTATTATAATAAAATAAGAGTTTTTCAATCAAACTAGTCAGATGTGACAAGGATAGAGGTCGACTGATGCCATGCTACTGTTGTTTCCCATGGAAGGCAATTAATTCATAAAGAATATTTAATTTCATGTCAAAGTCAAAGAACGTCACCTACAGCCATTATCATTATAAACTGGGTTCTTCTTCATTTCAAATGGATATTATAGTACCTGAAGCAGACATGGCAATAGGAAAACAGAAGTCTGTGGGTGTGACTGATAATATCTGAGTCGTCAGGTGACTATGGAGGGGACAGTTTCAGTAGCATCCATGTTTAGTGTATATTTCAGGATATGTCAGACTTGTCTGGCTGACAGTGTGCATTTGGCTTGCATCAGGATCTATTTTTTCTGGAAGTTCATCAGTTTCCTATCAGGTAAGCATTAGCACAGCTGAAGGGGCATAAGCAGGGGGTCAGAAGATAACTCTGATTCATTCAGGATGAGGTAGAAGCTGTATGAATGGATCAAGATAAATCATGATAAAACAAATGGAGGGAAAAATAATGGCAGAATTGAGATTAGGACAAGAGGTCATAAGTACAACCAGATCATATTACAGCAAAATGACTATGATCTCAGGACACCACACCAGAAAGTTTAGGTGATCATAGAAGGAACTGATTTATAAATTCACTGAAGAGAAAAATCAGGTAACTATTCATCTGAAGTGTGCTTTCAATAGAATTCTATGTTCAAATTTCTGACTTGAAAAGGAATATGAAGCTAGATGCTCTAATACAAGCAATTATTGACAATGTGAGAATTTGGCTAGGGTAGAAAAGTTGTTGCCTCACTACAGCAAATTTACAGTGATGATAATTATTGACTCAGGATTTGAATTTATGATAAAGTGTAAACAGAAGTAAGAAGAGAACAGAAGACTGAACAGAAGGTTGGGACTGTGTTCGAGCCTCCTTTTTCTATTTTCAGTCCTCTTCAGGGGAAGGGGGCCCATGGATCTCAGGAGTGATGCTAAGGCCATGTTAGCAGGGTGGAGGGCTGATGGCAGTTTGCCACCACGTGGTATGGATTACAAAGGAAGTATGACCTGCACAGGACGAGTCATTGCCAGATGGTTCCCAGATGTGTTATTTATGAAGTCACGGCCTACTTAAACCACATTCCTGGTGTCTTGTCTTCTTTTCCTGCTATGTCCAAGACATTAATGAAGGAATGTATGAGAACTAAATAGCAGACCAGTTGTCAAAAACCAAATGGCAACAGAAATCCTTTCCTGTCTCTGGATATACGTAAATACATATTAGACTAACAAAACCAGCTTTAAACAGCTGATCCCTGAAGAGTCATAGAACTGGTAGTAGTGCATATTAAGGACACTACTCATCTTGGCCTCATCATTCTCTTGTGAATCTGTACTGTAAAACTTACCACATTATCCTTGATGATTCTGTTCTTACATCTTTTGCCTTACAAAGAGCCCTCTCTCCCCTAGCTTTCTCAATGCAGACACAAAAATTCTTATATATAAAATCTATGTTATTCCTTGAAATATACACACACGAAGCTAATCTGGATGAATGCTGTAGTGTTTCAGATGATCTGACAATGTCAAATATAATTTGTGAGTTAATTGGTTGGTTGGTTTGTTTACTTAGATTAGTCAGGTTTGGCAACATGCTGATGTGACTGAGTAATCAAGCAAGTTTCCTACCAGAAGGTAATTTATTTAGTTTGTGTAATGTATCTGAGGCAATGCAGTAACAGTGCATTAGAGCAGAATTTTCTATTTCTTTTGTTGTGTTTTTGTAATTTTTTTTTTTTAGAAATGAATGGAATATTATGGTTTGTGTTTTTTTCCTGTTGCTATAGTTATGAGAAACAATTCCTGAGTCATTGCTAAGAAGGTAGAAAAGCACACCGCAAACAAGCTAGTGCTTTGTAACATCCTAGAGACAGAACTGTAGCAATAAGACTTGACATACAGAATAACATCAGTTGGCACAAGTTTTATTGATTACAAACTATCGTGTGATGGCCCCTCAGGTTTTAATAAATAAGCTGGAATTCTACTTGTACAAGAAATAATGGAACTATGTTTAAAACAATTCAGAAGTATTTAATCTGAATACAGGAAACTCATGACAGATTATTTAGTGTATAACATTTTTATGCAGCTATTCAAAATAGACAACAACCTGTTTGCTTTCTAGTCCGAGAAAGTATGGGATATATATTAACATTGATTTTCATTATGGTCATCTGTGTTTCTTTCTCAACTTATTCCCTTGGTGAGCAGCTTCCCTAAGTGGAGGCCAGTGTAAATGAAATATGAATATGTCCAGAATATGAAATAGTGTTGCAAATATATTCAGGGTCAATGGGATTTTTCTATTTATGTGGTGTACTACTTCAGTGTAGGTACCAAGGAAAATGAAATGGCTGTAATCCATTTCAGACAAATAAAAAAGCACAAAAAAGGATGTGTGTAGCAGATTTTGTATGGGGGAAAGAACTCAGAGATAAAAAGACCGGTCATCTTCACTCAGATAAAACATTTTAAATAATTCATCTGACTGTTAGAAAGAGAGGAGAAAAAAGTATGGCTATCATCAAAGAAAAGCCCTGGAATCTGTTCATTTCTTGATAGAAAAATTAAGCTTTGCAAGTTAAGACTGTAGGAAGTAGGGAAGCGAATTTTGATATACAGATATCTGTGTTTAGGATGAAGAAATGAAGATGTGGCATATTATGCATATATTAGAGGACATAGAGCTCACACACCACAAGTTAATAGTTTGACAAAGAAATCAGGGAGTTATAGATTGAAACAAACCCAAACTAACTACTTGGCTTTTACTATTGTTCAAAATACAATCTTCTTGCACAGATAAGTAAGCCAGGTTAAAATCATTTAAGAACAATAATGACTGGCAGGAAATAGCATGTCAATTATATCAATATACCCACGAGTGGAGCTAATTGAACAATACATTAATGTAGTTTAATTATTACAGATATTTTGAGACATTCAATTCTTAAAAAATGTACATTTCAAAATGGTGCACGAAATTAGTTTATACCTACAAATATCTTTCCTGACATCCAGTTAAAACTTGATTTCAGACTGTAACTGTACAGTAATTGCAACAGACTTGATAGGTCTTGGATTCATCCCAAATTATTTTTATGAGTAGAGAATACAATTTCATAATTTGTTTTCATATAAAACCTATATTTTACTAGGACTTCTTCAGAGAAGAAGTAATAATTTTGCTTCTATTTGAGTAGTGCAAAAAATATATTAATACAATGAAGCATAGTTCTAACCCAAACTTTTAGTTCTTAAGCCCCCAATGCCTGATGACGAAATGTCCTTACTATTTTCTACACCTTATGCAGAGATAACCAACAAAGACAGTGCAGTTTGGAGTATTCCATGTGAATTCATATGGGGTGACAGCAGTTAAGGAACTGGTTGCTAACTCAGTCTTTTCAGTACACCCTTCTTTGCCACTGCACTATGACCTAGATTGAATTTCCTTCTCACTTGAGATTATCCATTGCTTCTTACAGTTTAGCGTTTACTTTGATTTCTGAGTGTTCATACCAGCCACCATGCCTGAACAGTTTGGAGCTCAGAACAGCTTCTGTTGTTGGAAGCACAGAAGAGCTAGTAAAAGATGGAGAGAAAGAGAAGATGCTTGGAAACAATGTAACAAGGTAACTCAGAACATTTTCATTAACATGAAATTATTTGGATGCTAGGGTAAGTTTGCTGATGACGCAAAACAGTGAGGAGCAGTCAGTATGTGAGAGGGTTGTGGAGCCATCCAAAGGGACCTCAGCAGCCTGGAGAAATGGGCTGGCAAGAATCTCATGAAGTTCAAGAAGGGGAAGCACAAAGCCCTGGGGAGCAGCAGGAGGGTTGAACCAAGTGAATTGCAGAGGTCCCTTCCATTCTCAGCCACTCCGTGATTCTTCAACTTTGAGTTAAATGAATTAATTTTAGTGAAAGTGTATTACTTAGGTTACGCATGATGCTGTTGCAAGTGGGATCAAATAGAATTAAGCTAGATCAAAATGTGATCTTTTTTCAAGGTTCTTAAAAATCTGTCTTCACAAATAAAAATTCTTACTTCATATGAAAAAAAAATATTTTACAACTGTGTATTTAAAAAAAAAAATTCTGTCCACTAGATCCAAAATCATGGCCATGAAAAGACTAATACCAACCTCTCTCTCTTTTTATTAATTTTTGAAACTTCATTTTGCTTTCATTAGTACTTTTTTCAAGCCTAGGAAAAATTCTAAAATTACAAAACATTAAACATCTACCATGTTAAAAGATTTTAAAAAATACCAAACTTAAAGAGTCCTAATTTTATATGCTATTATTAGCCTTGGTCTTTAAATGTTGAGCTGTAATGTTGACAAGGTAATTTGCAAAGCATTACTCATGCCACTTAGATGAAGTCTTCACTGTTTCTTATTTCCTTTTGTAAGTTTTTAAAACAGAGATGACTACTCAAAGAATAAGTCAGATCCTTTATCACAGCAAAAATTACCAGTAATAGGTTAAATGTATAGATATTAGGAAAACATTATCTTAAAGTTATACATACAAGAGTGTTTGTTGCATTACATGGTAGTTTTCAAGGGGTTTATATAGTTTCTGTTAATAATGCATGTTGTTAAATATTTTGCCATTTGACTGAGGACTGGAAAGGCTGAAATCTGAGACAATATTAAAATACTTTAGAAACTTTACAGCATTGTAGTAGTTATTTCAATAAAACTACTTCAAATATTTCTTCAAGAAGGAAACAATTTGGAGTTCAAGTTCAGCAGCATAATAACTGAAAATGTATAAGAGCACTCTTATTCCCATCACTAAACTATAGATTAGGGTCTTTTTCAGTTGTTGCCATTGTAAATCCCTGTTCCCAGGGGTGCTAAGCTATCATAAAAATTTGCTTTGGGCAATGCTTTGAGATAAGTTCTTCAAATAATGCATAGGGGATTGGCTTGCAACTCCCACTTGTGTTAATAGGAGCTATCAAGGCAAATCTCTCATGGATTCATGGGAGAAAAAGCTCCAGAGTATAAAAAAGTTTCGGCCTGAGGATTATTTGTTTTTGATATATATCCTGATAAAAACATGCTCTAAAATAAAACACTTCAAGCTAGTGATCTCAGTTATTTCCCGAGACTGTTAATACTCAGTAGAATTTGTTAAACTGAAATTCTACTGATGAAGCCTGCAACATAAATTATTTGCTAAAACTTTGTGGAAGAAAGAATGACAGTTTGGGTGAAGAAGTCAAAATTTTCAACCCAATAATATACTATTTTATCTAATTAATTTCACAGAAAAAAATCTATTAAAATTTTTATGTTCTTTTCTATCTAATTCAAAATGCTGATAGAGTTTCACTTGAATAGATCCCTTGTTCTTTAGAAGGTAAAGTTGGTGTAGTTGATCTGAGTGCATGCGATCCTTAACTTCTACATGGAGCTTCACATTTTCCACTCTGATGTAGGATATAGTGGTAGATCAGCTCATCTTCCCTCTTCTTCCGGGAGAAATTCCATTCCCCTTATTCCAACAGCTCACATTTCATACAGTCCATTCATGAATCAGGTCATGGGTTTATTATAAATGAGTGTGCTGATAAAACAAGTTGACACACTTCATCTTCTAAAAAAAATTTGTGTCTAGGTCTGTGGTGCCTGCGTGCCCCAAGTAGCTAGACAGTAAAATATACCAGAAACTTCCACCGAGAATTGTAGTTTTTAGTTCTCCAAAGTTCTCCTAGTCATTTATGTTAAACATACAAGTGTCTGAATACTGCAAAAGAAAAACTACACACAGAAATACTAACTTCATCAAGTTCAGCCAGTTTGGGTTAGTAGCTTAATTTTATGCATTCTGCATTCTTCCTCGGAGGAATTTTTTTCATAGACTTGCAAGACTGCAGGGGAAAAAAAGATCAGCCTTCCAGTCTAAAGAAACCTTTTTGAGGAACACTTTTTCTGCTTACACATTCTACATTCTTTTTCTTAGGCAATGTTTTCTAAAAGAACATATTTCTGCCAGAGGTTGGTTGTATCTGCTGAAACTACTTCGTTAGCACAGTTACAAGACTATAAGATCATTACATGACCTGAGGAAAGTGAGCTATTCTGCATAAAATATGTAAAGCTTAACATACTCTTTCTTTTCTGTAGGCAGATATTTCAGGTCAACTTCTTTATGCTTCTATTCACTTTCACATATCTTTCTGGTAAACAGATGGCAGAAACTTTAAATAGTACTTGAGGTGAGATCTCACCGATGTCTTCTACAATAGAAATATTACTTTCCTTTCTCTGCTGCAAATATCTTACTTGCGAAAACTTCGTATTTCCCATTTCAATAGCCTGTTGACATTGCTTGTTCATGTATTTTATGTGACTGATTAATAGTACAAAGTTTTACCTTCTTTCTCTACTACTTCCACCTGTAAGCATCAAAGTCTTAGTATTTGTCCTAAACCTCACACTTACTACTGTTGTACACCATGCCAGCTCTTTTGGAGCAACTCCAATGTTCAGTTGTCCATTTTGCTCTATCTGATAGTCTGGATGTCTCCATGTTAATTTAGTATCCCTGCAACCACTTTGCTTTTCATACTGACAGTTTTCACAAACAGGATCACCTTCTCCATTGACACTCCCTTGTCGCAGGGGAGAAGCTTGAGTGCCCTTATGAATTTACAAGCTATACTGTGTTTGGCATATGCCTGCGGTAGGGTCTCCCATGCCAGACAGGTCTCAACGGAAGGGTCAGACTAAGTGTATCCACGGGTAGGATGGGCTCGCTTGCCTCCTGGCAACCATCCTAGGAGGAGGACAACTCTAACCCCAAACCCAGGCAGATGGAGCTCACTTAGACCTGTAAGGTCATCCATCTCAGAGAAGAATACTCTAATTAAATATACATCCTGAGGTCTTCGCTGTCACCGTCCAAGCTTGCTAGGCCCTGGCAGATGAATCTGAGGAGTAAAGGATGGGGCCAGTTCTGTGCATGCTGAGCTTCACCTAAAAAATCCATTGTGCAGACTAGAAGGGTACACTCACAATTGTAAAGTCCTGTAGTGACAGATGAAGGACGAAATGTCAAGTGATAAGGTGCACTGGAGGCTGCAGACCCAACTCTGCATGCAGGTGGTTCAGGACATTGATCACTCAGGACTGACCCGGGAGATGAAAGTCTTGTTTGGTAACATCCTGAATGACCAAGCAGCCTTTTTGCAAGGAGAGCATTGTTTGCTTCACACAGAGAGGAGCCTAGAATATGTGGCCTAACCAAAGCTCATC
>VXBA01004420.1:166889-178678 GCA_013399895.1 Serilophus lunatus | reverse complement strand
TTGGCCTTCTTGGCCACCTGGGCACACTGCTGGCTCATATTCAGCTTCCTATCAACCAGCACCCCCAAGTCCTTCTCTGCCTGGGCATCCTCCAGCCACACTGACCCCAGCCTATAACGCTGCATGGGGTTATTGCGGCCAAAGTGCAAAACCCGGCACTTGGATTTATTAAACCTCATGCTATTAGACTCAGCCCATCTATCCAGCCTGTCAAGGTCCCTCTGCAGAGCCCTCCTTCCCTCTGACAGATCGACACTCATTCCAAGCTTGGTGTCATCTGCAAACTTACTAATAACGGATTCCATCCCCTCGTCCTCATCAATAAAATGTTGAATAAAACCAGCCCCCACACTGAACCCTGACGGACCCCACTGGTGACTGGCCTCCAACTAGACATGACTCCATTTACCACCACCCTCTGAGCTCAGCCATCCAGCCAATTCTTAACCCAGCTTGTTTCACAGGAATGACCTGGCCCTGCCTCTGCAGAGCTGCTGCTTGGAGAGGAGGCTGAGCCCAGGCTGTGCTGGGTAAGGAAGGAGCTTTGGCCCTCAGGAGATGCTGGATTATTACCCTGGTTCTTCCTTTGAAGCAGTTTCTGTGGAAAATTCTCTTCTCAAAGCAAAAACCAAGTCAGGAGAGCTTGTTAAGCCCACCAGAGTGAGGCTCTTTGCTCCAGGGGAGGGCACAGGCTCTTTGGGAATGACTGGAGAACCAAATATTTCCCAGTTTTCCAAGGCCTTCTCCCTGTTTAGTCTCTCCTCCTCCTGGTCCCTGAATCCAGGCTCTTTCTGAATCAAGTACCTGTTGAAAAATGAAAAAAGCTCTACCATTTATAAATACAAACCTGTGGGCTCCCTTCCCTTTTTAGGCTCTAAGGCTCAGTTGATAACTTGCAGCCTTTCAAGTGCTCAGCAATAGCTCTTCCTCCAGTCTTCAGTGCTGGATCCTAGGAATGAGATGCTTATTCATCTTCACAATGATTAAAGAAACCCAGTCATTCTGCACACATTTAAATATCCTTCTCTCCCCCTAGGATACACTCCTCAACAGCATCATCCTCCTCTTTTAAGGTGAATTTTAAAAATGTAAGTTCTAGTATTTTTTTGATTTGGCATCTCAATAGTTACATTTCCAGAAGCTCCATGAACTCAAGTGAGCAGTTCTCAGCAAGAAATTCCAAGCCCTGCAGTGAACTGCCAACTCTTTATTTCTAGAAAGGTTTTTAAAATCACTGTAAACTGTTTACTAATACCAACATGAAAATTTCAAAAGTCGAGGAAGAAAATGTTACAGCTACAAAAGAAAGTGTGTTCAAAAGGCTTTCATCTGAATGCAGTGATCCCAAACATCTTGGCATGCTCAGCATCATAAATTCAGCTGTAGTCACAATGAAATGGAGAACACAGGGTGATGCTTCCATTCCCAGCAGTTTCCTACAGGATGAAGTTCATAACCAGAGCCAGTCATAAGCCACTGAGTGGGTTTGCACAGCAAAACAGACCATTGCAGTAACACTCTCATCTCAAAATCCATTTACTTTCAGCTACATTTAGATGGCACTGAAATAATTACAACAAAGAAATGTGTCTTAGTTGTGCTGTGTTTGAGTGCAACCTTCAGATTATTATTAAAGGATGAAGTTCACATTATACTGGTAATGATTGATGATTCAGATGAGGAAGGACAGAGATCTTTGCTGGATGTTGGCTAGCTGCAGTCCATTCCTTGGTATTCCGGCTCAGGAGGATACAATTCATCCAAAATCAGCTCTGCAACAAGTAATCATGCTTCAGAGAGTCTTTTCTACTTGATACAGTATAACTATAGCTGGTATCTGCATTTTAAAACATTCTGACTGTAGAAGGCTACAGCAAATACCCTTTTTGAAGGCTCCATGCAAACAGGTCTCACTTTAATGTCTTTTTTAGGGACACTTCCCACTATTCCAGGTTGCTCCAACCTGGCCTTGGTCACTCCCAGGGCTGGGGCAGCCACAGCTTCTCTGGGCACCCTGTGCCAGGGCCTCCCCACCCTCACAGGGAAGAATGTTTTCCTAGTATCTCATCTAAACCTCCTATCAGTTTGAAATCATTCCCCCTTGTCCTGTCACTACATGCACTTGTATAAACTCCATGTGCAGCTTTTGGGGTAACAGAGAAGGGCTGAGGGAAAAAGGGAAACATGTTAAGGATGCTGGAAAAACCCACCACGATTGCTGAAAGCAGGTGTAGTGTTAGTTGGAGACTTGGAATAATGATTTATTTTTTTTTTAAATAAGGTAATGTATAGTGCAGACTGTTCTGCTAAAGGGAACTGAGTGTTGCATTTTGTCTGATCAGATAATAGGAGCATATTTCTATGGAGAGAACAAAAAGATACAGCTATTAAAAAAGAACAGTAGAGCAATGATTCAGAGTAATGAAGATTGAGAGCATGAGAATGTGTCCTGCCTTCAGAGGTCTGAGCAACGACCATGGACTTCCTAAATGAGGAAAGGGACAGAAGTGAAATTTCTATTTCTACAGCATGGAAAAAAGCCAACACCCGACTGATTTTTACCTTCACAAGCACTCAGCTTCTGAGTCTTTTTGAGAATGGCTCTTACACCTGGCATGGCCTGGTCATATTGATGGAGAACTTCCAGGTAGTGTTCATGGAACAGTTTATCTTTCTGAGAGAGGCTGTGCAAGAGTAAAACAGCATCTCGTAAAAACTGAATAATTTTTTCTTTATGTGCACACAAGCTGTTCTCAGCTCTTCTAATCTTCATCCACTGTCTGTGTAACATTATAATTAGTGCCTTAACCACCTGTAGGAGTAAAAACAGTGCCTCAACACATGAAGTAAAAATAGAGTATCAGAAAACTTATTTCATTATGATCTTTACTGATTAATATCTTTAAGCTTTCAAATTTCAGAATATTTTCCAGCAAGCCAAAGCAAGCTCCCTAGGAAATGCCATCCTCTGAAGCACAGGACACTTCTGTTTCATTGTAGCTAAAAAAAAGGGTCTAAAAGCTATTCCAGCATTGAATTCTTGAAGTTCTCAGCAGGTTAAACTCAAAGACTGTGGTGACTCACCTCGAGGTTGCACTGACAGTCTGTGCCAGGTAATAAAACTGCTGGTCTGGGGCACCTCACGCACCGTGCCAGGAGCCTGACTGTCTGTTACAAACACAGATTACATTATATTGAGTACTAAGCTGCAAACAAGGAGAGGGAGAAATAACATTCTTGGGTTTTCTTAACTGTTTGATCTCTCTCACTCCCTAAATCGTAGAAGTTTTTTTTCCCTGTAAAACTTTACAGACAGAATCTGCCTTGCACAGAAACTGTGTCAACTTTCCGATGAGAAGCTGACAAGGTCAGTGGGCCTTAATTCACTGCATACAAATAATGTGTGTACACTCACTGTAACAATGCAGGTAGGGGGATAATGGAAATGGTTCAAAATTTTTTAAAATGAGAGCAGAAGTGGAGCAAACAGAGCCTTAAACAAGTCACTTTTGTCAGTACAGACAACTCAAAAGCCACTCTTTCTATATATAACCAGCAAGTTAGCATTTCCCCTGAATACAGGGAATCTAATCCTAAATCACTACAGATTGCTTTTTAAATGTAATAAAGGGAATTAATACAATCAAAATGAAATGTAGATCTTGCTTCTTTTTACTCCTCTATTGATGTAAAGGAAAAATAAAGCTTAGTGCTAAACATCTGTAACCATCCTATGATCTTTTTTTTTTCAGTGACTTAAAAAAAATATTATGACTCATGTTCTCTTTAAAAAGGTTCAGTTTCAAGCAGGTCTTTAAAAAAATGTCAATGTAATCTTTTCCTGTAGGCCCATACTTGCAGTTTTCTATTTCAGCTACAGAAAAAAGAACTTGTTTTCAGACAATTTGTGCATTGTCCTGTTCCTCCCACTCCCTCAACTGGAAAGAGCAGGAAAGAGCATAGGGACAAACAGCCCTGGTTACCTCTTGTTCCAGCTGCAGCCAAAGTGTTTCAGATGCTGATTTATCAGGTCTTGATGTTATATACATGTACAGTGCAAGGAGAAGGCAGGTGTCTGAAACATAGACAACTTTGTTCTTTCCTAACCAGTCAATTGTTTATGACAAAAAATAGCACTATTAATTAAAAATTAATCCACATTTTGAGTGCTATCCCAGGATTCATGGTACAGGCCCAATGTCTTGCTTTACCTCATACATCTTCAGCAGTGCTGAGGAAATCAGTGTCCCTAAACTTTCCACATGCCTTTGCGGTAATCTTGTCCTACTTCATTCATAAGGAACTGGACAGAGACCATTTGTCATGCAGAGTACTGGGATCCCTGAACTCAACAATGTGCAGATACATTAAACTTCAAAACTCCTCAAAAGCTCTCTTTTCTTCACTAATCTTTAATATAAAGTTAGTATTGAAAGTTTTAATAATCTATGTGGCTATCAAAAGGATCACATGTAGACAGATACAAGACAAATGCTCTTCAAATACTGCACTAGAAACCAAGGTTTTGGGTCACACAGCAGGCTTTTTGCCTTTTGGGGTCTCAGCGCCTTGGAGCAAGGCCTGTTTGCACTACTTTTAGTCATGGTAAGAGTTCTCTTTTACCTGAATGAGAACACAGCTGAGCAGCCAACACGTGGTGCTGAGCAAGAACACCCAGCAGTCTGACAGTCAAGAGAGCAGCAGGCAGGGGGGTCTCTGGACACAGACAGTGCAGCAGGGTCTGGCTACTCAGCAGGTGCTGAAAACTTCAGAACAAAACTCAGTTAGAAATGGGAAATGCACTGACAGATTAAAAACACACCACTTCTTCTACAAAACATCATAATTTGTGCTTTTTCAGCTACTCAGAACATACCTGATCTTACTTATTTGTCATAAAGTATACTGAAAAACACTGATTGTGCTGAAATGCCTCGCTTTTGAGTGGCATTTTACCTGCCAGAATGAGATCCTTTGCTTTCCTTCCTTATGCATCTCCCAGCAATCACAAAGACTCACAAAATTAGAGATATTCTGATCCACTGCACATGGCCCTAAGGAGTTTCCTCACTTCAAGTAACAGCTGTGCAATGAGGCAACAGCATCTGGTTCACATAAACATCACCAGGAAACTGCTGATGGTTACTGCTCAGGGATGATTATCACACTCATTAGCAGAAAAAGCAGAAGAAAGATCTTCAACTGCTTCCCAAAGGTGATCTGAGAAATGTGATTTGTCCCATACATGCCACAACTTCTACTGTATCTGCAGATTAGTTTCAACAGAGAATGAAAACTGCTAAACACCAGATCTGAAATAATTTTAAAGCTATCACTGACTTACTTTATTAACATGTCCATTGTTGAGTTTTCAGCTAATTTCACCAAAACCTTTAGGCTTTGGCTCAGGATTCTGTCAGTCTGGGAGCCTCTTGCAGCAGAAAAAGCTAAAACCTGAAGCAGCTTTTTAAGCAAAGAATGTTGAGCTCTGTCATTATTGGGAGCATCCTGTGGAGCTGCTCCTTGTGTCCTGGAATCTTCCTTATTATCACACTGATTGTCACACAACACATTTTTGTCCACCTTGGAAACCTGTTCATCTCCAGCAGCAGCACCTTTCTCCGCTCCAGCGGACAGCAACGTGTGGACAACATCCCAGCTGTAGAACACCAAATAATAAAGAATTCCCAGGGATATAACTGCAGTTTCCTCGAGAGACAACCTGAAGTCCTCCTTACTCGACACCGTGGTTGTGCTGGCTCTAGTAGAAACAGCTGACTGGTTTCCACAGGAGCCATTCTCTGCTGTGTCCAGCACTTGTCCCGCCCGGCAATAGGCACCCACGTGGTGCTCCACCAGGGGCAGGAGGTGCACAGCTCCTCGGATCCTGCACCCTGGCAGGGGCAGGAACCCTCCCTGGCCCTCTGCTGGGCTTCCTTCACATAGTCCTTTGTCCAGAGCAATCAGGTTCAATCCTGTTATTGCAAGTTTTTGAGCTTCTTGCAGGGATTTGATTTCTTCTGGAGTGGTCCTGCTGCCGGGCAGTTGTGTGGGCTTCCTATCCAAGAGGAAAAGGCAGAGAATGTAGTGGAAATGTGAGTTATCCACGTTATGAACTGAGTAATAGAAAGGGCAGAATAATATGAGCTGTCTGTTCCCAAAGTAGACAAAAACAGGAGGACAAAGATCATCCTACTCCCTGAGACCTGCATGGAAGAGCATTTTCCAAGCATTCCTGGGTCTCATTAAAGCAGTCAGAGCTCACAGGTGAGTAACTACAGCACCTCACTATAAGCCACTGTCTGAAACCACATCTCAAATGTTGGCTTTCCCGTTTCAGGCTTTTTATAACCTGTCCAATGTTCTTACCTCCTCCTGATGTTACCTGGTGGCTTGTGGGAAGAAAAGTATCTGTACATTACTGATCTACAATATTTTAGGGACCTTTGAAGGACTACAATGAAAATAAAAAGTTGTTTTCTTGGCCAGAGATAAGAATGAATTAAGTCATTAACTAGTCAAACTGTAGCTGCAAAGGACAAACTAGCAAGGGAAGGGCAGTGAGACATGAGCCTTGTATGAACTCACAAAACACAAGAATTACTAAAACGTATCAGAAAAGCAAAGATATTCCAGGAGCTACAGTCTCAACTCTTTAAAATGCCAAACAATTACATTTATATCCAATATTCATATTTAAAATGCTTTACCAGTCACTATAAACATATCTTGAAAAACTGCACATAAGTTGTACATCACAAATTGAACACAGTTCTGACTTTGAAGATAAAAATCCTACTGTTTTAATCACATTGTCAATGTTTTATTCCCACAAACTCATGCTTTTGTGCTTCCCTCATTGCAATGGAAGCTTCTAACAGTCACTCCCATGTTTAGTTCTGTGCCTTCCCATAACAGATAATTAGTTTATCTCTTAGTGATGTTCCAGTGTTCAGTATCTGTGATAGTCAAATACTAATCACCAAAGATGTGGAATGATGTTCCAAATTTTTCATTGAATGACCCACGATAAGCAGCATTTAACACAGGGAATGAGCTGTCCTACATGACTGTGTTTCTTAGTACAGGGAATGCCACTGTACTAAGAACATGTCAGATACAATTTAACAAAAAAACATAAAACTTACGTATCCAAAGTGTTGGGCAGCACCACAGCTCCAGGCAGAGGCTCAGAGCTGCTACAAAGGAGATGGCAGAGTCCTTGCAATGACCCAGGGACAATGGGCTGCTTCATCAGTGCATTCAGTAAGAGAGAGCCTGAAAGGACACAGAACTATCCTTGGAGTAGCTTTACCATCACCACCACCACCAATCTAATATTTGAAAAGATCAGCCTTATTTAGACTGCTCTCAACCTCAAAATGAGCTTCTCATTATGAATCTTTCTTTCTTGGCAAGAGAAGGATTTTCAGAGAAATGAAGATATTAGTTAAATAAAAACCAAATTATATTTAGAGATATTTTAATTATGATCCCATATCAGCAAAATAGCTGGAGCCAAAATATACCCCAGCTGTTCTGATGACTTGCCCTCCATCTTTCACTCTGGTCATTAAAATGAGCTGGTGCAATTTTGCTGTGAATTGGAACTAAAACAGTTCCCTGGAGACTTCTGACTGTTGTAAATGTTTTATGGGATTAGCTGGTTTCATTTCTGCATTAGCAGAATTAGGTTACCTTGTGTGTTTTGTTTAGGCACAGAGTTGTAGGAACCGTTTTTTCCCGTTGCCTTGTGGTGCCTCACGGGTGAAACTTCAGGGTGGGTCATCTTACTGTCTGAAACAAACAGGGGTTATGAGAACTGCCCTGCCTGTAGGTCTGTGCCCACTCTTTACACAAACTCAGCCAGTGTTAGTAAGGAAACAGACACTAGACCAGTCAAAAAACATTTGTTTTGTATACTCAGATACATCAAACAATAGTCAAAGAGCTGTGGTGAACATGGAATTGCTTCCCAGTTAAAAAATTTAATAAAATTTCACCTTTACCATCAGCTGTCCCACAGATTGTTCAGTGCTCCACTTTTAGAAAAAAATCCAATTCCTTAAACTGAATTCCCACTACTAGCAGAGATTATAAATTAAAAAATAATTTGAGCTTTCATAATCTTTTAATCATCTCACCAGGCAATCTGAAGCCAAAAGCCTTGCAGGATTCAGAAGACAAATAAACAAGGCTATTTTTTCAAACAAACAGGCACATTGAGTGCTGCTACCATAATGAACAGTAGCAATTCTAATGCTTTAAGGCTACCATACTTTCATTTTTGCTGAAGTTCCTATTGTCCATACAGCTCCAGACTGAACAGTGTAACTGACAGCAACATCTCAGATTTCTCATAATTCTTCCTGGAAGGATTAATTGATGTTATCCATTCTATTATATCCAATTTCTACCATTTATTATTTCCCATCGGAAATGTGGCAGTTGGCTGCTATAAAAAAAAAGTCACTAATTTTGTTTCATACTAATACTACAATCTGTAAATACATGCAGATATTAACTTCCGAAGCTTTACTCAATTTTATAATTTTGTGCCCTACACATAAAAGGAAATGAGTATATTGTTTCAGTTGCTTCTTTCAATATGGCTAAATATGTACCCTTTAAAATCCAATCCCCCTCCCCCCAAAAAACCCCAAAACAACAAGAATACAAGAAATGCATTAGCTGACTACCAGACCAGTTCAAGAAACAGGCAAATTGTTTCCTGTTCTTCTTTATTCAATGAGAAGAGGCAGATCAACAATTTGGATATTTTGGTTCACCACATAATAAAGTTCTTAACTGCGGCCAATGGCCCCTTCATGGTTGGCACCTTGACATCTGGTACCAAGGTGTGGATTAAAGTGATCTTGATGCAAATTTCAGTCATGGCTATTTAACTCCAAAGGGTATAAGTAGAAAGAAATTTAAGCAAAACCAAAATAAAACAAATTCTCTATAATGAGTATTTCTCTACAATGAACTTACTGCAGCTGTTCAGCCACAGAGAACAAAAGTCCTTCTCTAAGGCAGAATGTTCACTTGCAGCTGAAATTGCTGCTAGCTGTACATGGGTTTACCTTCTTTGACAGAAGTAGTTGGGGCCACTAAAATTCCTGGAGGACACGATGGTCTAGTGGACATTTCAGCACTGAAGGATTCCTTGGTAGGAAAAGATCTTCTTCCAGGGTGTGGAGAACATCCGTCTGGTCTCACTTGTACTGCAAAATTCTTCTTAGGGCTAACAAAACAAGATGAATCAGTACTTCTTTTGTAGTTATTTGTTAAACAAAAAACAAGAATCTGTTTTATTTACACTGATATTTTAAAGGTACTTCACTAAAAATGCCTTGCATTCAAGAAAGGCTCTTTCTGAGCAAATTCCATAGAGGTCAACAGACCTTTTTGGTTGTATTTGTGAGACAGCGGAGCTAAAAGTTACATGAAGAAAGAAAACCTCTTTAACAGTTTAAGAATATGTATTGTAAAAATGAACAAAACCTCCCTTCCCAACCCCCTACCTTGTTGTTGGAACATGTTTATTTCTTTCACAGTTCTGAAGTCGTGTTCTTAATTCATTCATTTCTGCATCCTTGAACTGCAGCTCTGACTGCAGTGACTGTAACTGAAAGAGGAATTAAAGACAGTTTTACTGTTACTCAGTAATTCAGGGGCCTTGTAACTGCAGAGCAACTGGAGTCACTGTAAGAATTCAAGATTCTCATCTACTTACTGTGAACTCTGCACAAGATCTCCATTTTTATCAATGTCAGTCCAATTAACACTATCTGAGAACCAAGTGCCAGAAGCTCAGGCAAGAAGCTTTTGTGACTGGTTAAGCCAGAGCAAGTGCCACCATGGCCAAAGTGAGGCCATTAAAACAGGACAAAAGGAGCCACTGTCCTCTTCAGGGCCCTCAGAAAGATGACTGCAACAGGAATAGCAATCTGATCAGAGGCATGAAGCATGGTCTGTGGCTTCTTACTGTTGTAAAATGCAATCCAGTCTTAATGTTCTTGAGGTTGCTTAAAAAAAAAGCAACGAGTAAATGAAAACCTCTAATAACTGAATTTTATTTTTTTCTTTTCCCTACTGTTTTGGCAGGAGAAAACCCTCAGCAAATTCTTACACATGCTTTTTTCTAGATAAGAAAACAAAAGCATGCCCCATTTGGAAGTTTCACACAAGTGTTCTTCCTTTGACTGAACAGACTGTGACACCACTAAGTCATAAATTACCTTCTGCATGTGCGATGTGCAGGCAACTGACATATTTACAAACCTTTCTGGAGAACTCTTTTTCTTTCTCACTCAAGGTCAGAGATTTTTGCTGTTCCAGTAGCAGGTATGACCTTTTCTGTTCCTCCACAGCAAACTCCAGTTGCTGCATCGACTCCCGCAGAATTTTAATTTCTCCGTTTTTAGTGAGGATTTCATCCTGCATCTCTTTCAGCTGCAAACAGAGGAACCCCATGAAGGGATGCACTTGCCAAAAATGTGATATTTAGAGGGGGAGGGGAAGATTTGCCAACTAACCTTCTGTTTGACTTCTTCATGCTGTGTCTGCAGCACTTCAAACTGGAATGCCTCTCTCATCAGACCATCTTCTGCTCTGCTTCCTGCTGCAGAGGAAAGCCAAGATGTGAAGCACAGATGACTCTTGTTCATCTCTGGTGACTCAGCACCAAGATTTTGTTACTTGCCATTACACAGATCTGAATTTCCTAGCAATGATCCTGTCACTACAAACAAGCAAACTGCTTCATCTGATCACCACAGGAACCCTGTTAGAGTTTGGGCATCAACCCTTAAAACACAGAACACTTCCCTCCCCTCAGATTTCTAATCTAATGGTTTGGGTTGGAAGGGACCTTAAAGATCATTTAAGACCTTAAAGCAGCAAGACAACCCCCAGCAAATGCAAGCACCTCCTCCAGGATAGTTCAGTTAACACGCCCTGCACAAACTAGGGTTCACTGACAACTCATTCAACTGGAGAGAGGACAAGTGTCAGCCTTGCTGAAACACACTCAGAGGATTTCAGCCCTCTGAACTCCACTAGGAACAAACCCCTGCTTTTGCTACTTCAAAGTGAACCTGAAAATCAGCTGTTAATGCAAGGCATGTTATGCATTCACTAGTGGAAACTAACAGGAAAAAAATCATCTGGTGCCCAACATGCTGCCAGGATATGACACTAAAATAAAAGCATGTTACTGATGCTGCTATAAATGACACCTAAAGCAAGGTAAAAGTTTATAAAACTCGCTTTATTTGGCAGGTTTAACACTCACATCCCAGGCCAGGGTTACCGCGCACACACTGGGGCACAGCTCAGTGCAATGTGGCTGCTGGGATCGTCATTCCTGTTATCCCTTGGAATCCCAGCCATCCCTCTGGCCCTGGGGGTACCACCCTGGGGTGCTGGCGGCCCGGCAAAAGCAATTCCCTGAAGGGAACTCAGAGGAAGGCTGGGGCAAAGCTACTTACAATAGTGACAGGACAAGGGGGAACGGGTTCAAATCGAAAAAGAGCGGGTTTAGGCTGGACACTGGAAAAAATTCTCCCCTGTGAGGATGGGCAGGCCCTGGAACAGGCTGCCCAGAGAAGCTGTGGCTGCCCCATCCCTGGGAGTGTCCAAGGCCAGGTGGGACAGGGCTTGGATCAGCTGGGATAGCGGAGATGCCCCAGCCCACGGCAGGGGCGGCACTGGATGATCTCTGCAGTCCCTTCCAACCCGACCATTCCACGGCTCCTGAAGGGACCGCAAACCCTCCCCGAGCC
>VXBA01004420.1:148354-166585 GCA_013399895.1 Serilophus lunatus | reverse complement strand
GGGCGGCCGCGCTTGTAGGCGCGTCGGGGATTGGGCGGGAGGGAGGCGGGAAGCAGGCGGGAAGGCGCGTCCGCGGCGTGAGGGGAAAGGGTGACGTCACGGTGCTGGCGGTAATGTCACGGCGAGGGGGGTTGGCCTGTGATGTCATTGTGTTTGCCACAAGCTCGATGGCGTCAGACCGCAGCCCGGCGGTGTTTGCCTGCCTGGGGGCGCCCCCGCGGGCGGTGCCCTCGCGATGGTGCCGCCGCAGAACCCCCGTGTCTCCTCTCCGTGTCCCCCCGCGCGTTATCGGTGACGTCATGTCTGCAGTCCAGCAGTGAAGAAAAGGCAGTTCTTTGTTTTAAGAATGGTTTCATTTCATTATGTTTAGAGAGAGATGAGATGCCATGAGATGGAGTCAAACACAAATTGCTTATTGTGCTTAAAAGCTCCTCTTGCAGGTTATAGAGCTCTGTTTCCTCCATCTCTGCTTGTAGAGATATGTGTTGAGAGCTGAATTAACTGATCTAAACCAAGCTCGAGTTAGAAATATTTGGTCTCAATTCTGAGGTTTGGGGTGGGTCTTTTGATAAATGAATAGGATTGTACTATCACTCCTATTTTTATTATTGCTACTCCTAAATAACTGTTCTAATTAAATGCATGAGTGATAGAGCTTCGGTTTTACTTTCCCCTCTAGCTCAAGTTGAGGAAAAACAGGATGATGGAACATCATGCACAAAACTTTATTTTTAACAAGATAAACCAAGACACTGACTCTGTTTTCTTCTTCTCCAGGTGTTCCTGCTAAGGAGAAAATGACTTGCAGGTGAACAAAGTAAGTCTGAGTTGATAAATTAAAACAAAATCAGTGAAAGCAGGTTGTATGTGTGGCAGCTGTGTCAGCAATGCTGCAGCTGGATGTGGGTGCCACCCCAGCAGGGCTCGGCCCTGGGTTCCTGCTGCAGCATGAACTGTCATCTGGCTGTTGCTAATTTACTGGCCTGGCCTTCTGGAGTTGCCTCATTCCCTTGGAATTGTTTCCTTTTCTTCCTCACTCCACTTGCATCTGCCATTTTCAGGTAATTTTGTATTTGTAACGTTGATTTTGTCAAAAACTTACTCCTGCAGCCTAAGCCTTCCGCTGCTTGTTTCTATGCTAAGCAAGGCTTTTGGTCCCAACAACTCCCAAGAGTCACTCCTGCTCTCTATGAGACAAGCCTTCTCAACTCTTAATGCCATAGAAATCTTGCAGCACGTGGGGGAAAAAAAACCCCAATCCTAAAAACTAGATGTTTGGGGTTTTTTTGGTTATTTCTCTCTGTGTATGAGTAATTAAAATTTGTTTCTAATGAAAAGTAACATATTGCAATGGTTACTGCTAAACTGCACTGGTATAGTGTTTCCACACCATTACTTGGCATTTCCACTGCTGTGTTTTTGGGAGCTCCAGTACTCTCTAAAACATGCTGTTTATATAAATTATTATCTTAATAAAAGGCAAATAGTTAAGTCCTTGATGAACCCTTCCAGAGTTTGCTTTAAATACTGCTGCCCATTGGAACTGTTTTGGGGAGGGAGATGGAAGTCAAACACATATTTATTTCTTCCTGTCTTTCTGTCCCTTGTTTACCTGTTATTAAATGTGAAACTTGCTGAGGAGAACACGAGAAGTCCAAGTGTGACTTGGTTTTATAGCCAAAACTTATTTCACTTGCATGTTCTACTCAGGACTGGTGGATCCAGGGGCCAGACCTCAGTTTACTGAGCATTAATCCACCCGAGCAGTTACAACACGTTTTACCCTTGCAGTGTTTTTAACGACCTTCCATTTGTTCCTTGGAAATCCTTTCCACTCTGATCATTAGTTTCTCACAGGCAAGTTAAAACCAGATCCCTTAATGTCTGTCCTGGCTTTAGCAGAACCTTGTCTGACTGACAGTGAAGTCAGACTGGAAGGAGGAAGTTCTTCAGCACAATTAAGCATCAGGTTTAATAAATTATGTCTGGATTTGTTGCTGTTTATTCTGAATTCCATAACTCCAGTGCAAGCCCTGTTTCTTTGTCCCTTGCTTTAGGGAGTCTGGACAATGAGTGGGTTTTGTGTTCTGATTCTCACAACACTGAATAAACCAAGACTGAAGTAAGTGGATGATGGATCTCTCCAGGTACCAGCAGAGATGGGTTTTTTTAGCTTAAATTCTAAAGTTTGAGGTAGCGAGATGCAAACTGGACTTCAGTGAAAACTTCTTCTAATAAAACAGCATCTCCTTCCCAATGTGAGAGCCACTTAGGAGAGGGGTAGTGCAAAAATAAGATTATTTTTTACCTTGATGAAAATCTCTCTCCTTAGGCTGCAAAATAGCTTTCAGAATTCTACTTCAGCTACGTGGGACTGTCAAAGCAGGTGATGGCATTCGAGTTTGGCACATACATCTGTTAGTCATTCGAGGGTCTTGCTCCCGTTGCTTTCCTGCAGGACATGGAATCCCACACTTAAAGGGGCGGCCTCGGAGAAGAGACGGTGAGGGGTTTCTACATCGTGCTCGGAATGAGTCTTGAGAAACAACCTGGAAAAGGGCACCGGGCGGGATAACGGCGGTTAACGGTCTGAGATAACGGTCTGCCCGGGGCTCCCCGGCGGCGGAGCGGACGAACGGACCGAGGGGAACGGGCGCGAGCGTTTCAGCCGTTATTTCCGTTGGGTGCTGAGGGAGGAGCGGGGCCGAGAGACCCGCGGGCTGTCCGTGTGTCGCCGTGTCCGTGTGTCCGCGCCGGTCCTGCCTCCTCGGCCGAGCCAAACAACCCCGTCCCGTCCCGGTCGGTGCGGTGGTGGCGCGGGGGCCGGGCCGGGCGGGGCCGGGCACCGACATGAGGACCGAGGTCTCCACGGCGGCCGCGTTCGTGACCCACCTCCTGCGGGCGGCCGGCGGCGTCAGCGAGGAGCAGCTGCGGTGCTTCCAAGAGTGCCTGCAGGAGGCGCTGCTCGGTGAGCGGCGAGGGGGAGACCCCTTCCCTCCATCCCTTCCCTCCATCCGTCCCCTTACAAAGCGCTCCCCTTTGTTCCCTCCCGCAGAGTACTACGAGAACCACTGGTACCCCCAGGAGCCCTTAAGGGGCTCCGGGTACCGCTGCATCAGGATCAACCATACGATGGATCCCTTGATAGAAAAGGCGGCGGGGATGATCGGTCTGAGCCGCAAGAGGGTCTGCCAGCTCTTACCCAGCGAATTAACGCTGTGGGTCGACCCCTTCGAAGTGTCCTATCGCATAGGTGAGGATGGGGCCATCTGCGTGCTCTACAAAAGCCCCCAGCCCGAGGAAGAGGCGGCCGAACAGCTGGAGAGCTGCGAGAAGTGGAGAACTGGCAGATCCAGCCCTTCCCAGAGTTACAACAGGATGACGTTTCCAGTTAAAAACAACTCTTCCTTGTACCATGATTAATGTATCCCAATCTCGTGGTAGAATTTGATGTAACTGAGCTTTTTAGTTTGTAATTATTTTTTCACCCTATAGTCATTAAAGTCGTGGTAGTACTGCCAAGTTCTTTGTGGCCAAGGGCTAATGTATAAAGCAATTTTTACACTGTGTGTTACTTTCTGGATTGTATCCTGTAAATGCACTGTACAGTCGGTGTATTGTTTTACACAGATATATTTTCAAAGAAGTTTTGGTTATTTGTAATAGAAAGCAATATTGTAGCACTCTTTAAGATGGATTTTAGTCAAGGTTAGCACTTGCTACAAAAAAACCCCCAAACATTCCACAATTTGCAGAGCAATAACACAAAGGGGGGTGGGAAACAGATCTAACAAGCTGCACATAAATCTTGTGATTTGTCTGCACAGACTTCTCTCAGGGTCATTCAAGTTTGGCTGTGAGGCACAAATCACAAAAATAACTCTTTATTTTTCCTTTTTCAAAGCATGCAATTATTTGAGGGATGGATTCCATCATACCCCAACATTTTAGCAAAAAGAATTGGAGAATTAGTCTGTCTTGTTATTTCTTAGTCTGTCTTGTTATTTCTAGTTATTGGAGTAGAAAAATAAAGACTTGCTCAAACAGCTTGTTTTGTTGGGTTTTTTTCCCCCCCCTCAGGCTTTTAACATTGCTCTCAAAGCTTATTCTAGCCTCTTTTAATCATTGCAAAAAGCTTTGTAGGTAGAAGGGTATAGCTCTGAACATTCCTCTTTATTTCAGGTCACAACAAAACAGTTCTGGTAAAGCTTGGTGGCTGTCTTGAGCTGAATAATCTGTGTAGAGNTACTTTATCAAACTGAATGAAAGAAAAAATATTTAAACTTCTGCAGAAAAAAAAAAAAAAGCTTGAGTTTATTGGGGAAATGGAGTTTGTGCTTAAAACTGCAACTTAACACCAGGTAGGAAACTCAAGAGGAAACTGATCATCATTGCTGTTTTTTCTGGAAGGTAAAAACCTGCTGCTTCTGGACCCGAGTTCCTTATTTTTGTCAGGCTCTCTAAATACCAGTTGGGTACAATTTTAGTAAAAGTATCAAATATAATACATTTGATGTAATAATAAAACTTTTTGTTGCTGGTTTATGTGGAGACTCTTAATGTTAATGTTCCAGTAAAGGATTTAATTTTAGGGGCATTGTGATTCCTCTTCTAAGAAGCAGTGGTTTATAATCCAGCTACAGAAGAGTGTCTGGCATTGCTGTTTTCTGTAGCCTGGTGTTGGAGCACAGTTGAACACTTGATGAAAGAGAGCTTTGTCTGCTGTGAATATGTCAGCAGAAAAACCACCCCTCGTGCTATGTCAATAACGTGGTAGCGTGGTAGAACATACAGCAAGGGAAGGGGCAAGTCTGGGCAAACTGGAAAGAGCAGAACTCCACCTCACAAAGAGGTTTTTTTCTTTGTTTGCCTTAGAAAAAGCTCTGCCTTACTTGTTTGCTTATTATCTTGGGGGCAGGCTTGTCTAGAGGTATTTGTTTAATCTGAAGGAAATGCATAGTGCAATTTTCTTAGTAATTAAAACACTGTAAAAGTTGGTTGTGTGTTTTTAGTCTGTCACGCCAATAAATAAGTTTCTGGGGTACTTTAACAAATGGGTGTTGAAGGTTGTTAAAGGCAAATTGACTTTTTATTAGATAAGACTGGAAATTAGTTCTCATGACGTTTTATTCTCTTGGGGAGATAGCAACACTTTCCTTTTCCTCTCTGATAAATATTTAGTGCTGGTAATTCTGTTTCCCTACGACCTCTGAGGGACATATTTGACATGTTTGTCAGTATTTGAACAGAATAAATCTACTAAGGGTGAGGCACCTTCTTTGATTAAATTTCATTTGAAAGGTAATTGGGTTTGCTGCACATCATATTAACATTCTGCTGGAAAAGATAGGTTTGGAGTCTTCAGCTTAGCTGTGGTTTTGCACAGCAGTAAACACTTGCAGTGGAATTGAAGAGGTGTTGGGATGTGATTTCCATCACAGGTGCTGGGTGTGGTTTGAAGTGAAGTAGGTTGATGTTGGTTGTTCAGATGTTCTTTCCTTGCCTGATGTCTGTGTAAGACGAGAGAAGAGCCTGGATTAATTCAGCCATGATGAATTCTGTTGCTTTTATTAATCCTCCCCTAAGAAATGCAATGTTTCATGTGTTACATAACAGCAGGTCTCACGTATCCTAAACTCTCTGCAATTGCAGTTTAATGTTTCTCACTGAAGGGACACTTCTGTTGGTGTAACCTGAGTTCAATTCCATATCTTTAAGGTACTGGCATCGAGTTGAAGTCATTGTGCAGACAAACAGGTGGAAGACACTGGGGAGTTGAAAACCCACTGAAGCAAATAAAATACTTAAGCTGCAAGTAAATACACTGTGATATCTGTGACATCTAGACATTCCATTGCTTTAAAAAATGTGAAAGGCACACTAACAGCACAAAGGCTGTTCTGAGGGAATACAGCACTTGGTGGTAAGCCCGGGTGGCAGTAATTTGGAGGAGGTAAATAAAATTAACTTTCTGTTTCTCCATAAAAGATGATAAGTTTTGTGTTCTGCTGTTGCAACAAACAAGCCAAAATCTTAATATCTTTAAAATGATATGCTTGTCACACAAGACTGACCATATCTAATCAGCCATGACTTGGAACAGAATGGTTTGGATTCTATAGGAAGGGTTATTGCATGCTTATCTCCTTGGAGCAGTGGAAATATGGAGGAAAAAAGAAGTATGGGCTTGTTTGTATGAGGATGAGTCAATGTTGGATAAGTGAAGCTGAAGAAAGAAACACTTGCAGAGGATCAAAACACATTTGTCTGGTTCTCCAAAACATTGCCTTGCTGCCAAGTTAATTCAGACAAATGTTATATAATTGTAAAATGCAACTGAGACAGAAGGGACTGTTAGTTTATATAACCTGACCACTTATGTACTGCAATTATTGTATATGACTTGTTATTTGCACCTAAAAGTATAGGGAGGTATAGTTTTGATCTGAAAGATTTAAGAGACAAGGGGATTCTCTGTATTTCACAGAATCACAATATTCCGAGTTGGAAGGGACCCACAAGGATCACTGAGTCCAACTCTTTTGTTTCAGATTCTATTACCTTTAGTGTCAGATAAATTAAAATATAAAATTTAGTATGTTTTTTAAGTGTAGTTGCTAAACATTGGTGACCTTATTTCACCATTCTCAAGATGAAAGGCCTTCCATTATGTCCTCTTGTAGCACTTCATACTGCAATCAAATTAAGTCTGTTTTCCTTATTTAAAGGATTAAAAAGATTAAGCCTTTTAAGTTTGAGCATAAATAATTTTCTTTTAACTGAGCTTTACACACATGCTTTCTGCCAACACTTGATCCATTTTTAATGTGTGCATGAGAATGTGTTTTCAAGCAATGAGTGCAGTGACCCAACTGATCCGGACACTCCGTTCCCACCACGATTTTCTGTTCCACCAGCACTGACAGTGCTGTGATCTTCGCTGAGAACCTTGCAAAACTTTGCCCAAATGCCACGTGTTTTAGGTGAAGTGCCTTGTAAGAACCTAAATAATGAAGTGTGCTTGTGATTACTCACACAAAGGACAAACCCCAGGTTTGTTTAGTATCTTTCTATAAAACCGTGTTGATTGACATTAACGATATTGTTCTCCTTTTAATTATGAAGTGAATGAGTACTTGATTAATTAACTTCCTTTTCACATTTAGTCAATGATTAAAATGTTCTAAGCCTCGTGAAATTATTAGTTGTTACTTTTTTTATATTGGGACACCTGCTCTGGAGGAATTCTCAAGTTATTCCCACAGACATTGGAAATAGTCACTAGGGTCCCACTGATACCCTAATAAGGCATTTTTCTAGACCTTGTGGTTATGGTTTTCCTTACAAAATTCTAAAAAAATATTTTCTCGGTACTCTCTGGTCTAGTCATAAGTATATTGTAATTATTTTGTGATTCTCACACAGTTCAAACTTATATTATCAGCTATGGGTAGACCATATTTATTGATCCCTTACAGCTTTTTGCCTCACTTTAGCAATTTTATCATCTTTTCAGAACTAGAATTCATTTAGATGCTTCTGTATCTTAAAAGGCCTTTGCCTCTACATAACTGTTTTTCTTACCTATTTCAACCATGCATTTTCCTCTCATGTTTTTTAGCTTCCTTCAGATTTTTTTCTGCCTCACAATAATCCATGTACGTTGGCTTTTTTGTTTCACTTTTTTTTTTTAAAATTATTATTAAGGGTATGGAAGAGGTATGACTCAGAATTTGGATCTAATCTTAATTTCTGCCTTGTGTTGTACTGCTGCAGAAGCACTCCAGCCACCACTTTGGATCTGTGTGATTCCTCCAGGCTGCTCCACGTTGCCATGGCAGAGAAGGAAGACTTGTATTCCTGGGTAATGGAAGCATTCAAGTTCTTGACTAGTAGGGTTGGTAGTTTTTACTGTTGCCACAGTTACTTTTTATAAATTATTTTTCTCATGGTGTCAGAATCACTCTCAGTACTATTTATGATGTAGGAGTAACAGGCTCATTTGTTTCAGTTGTTTTCTTGCTGGGGACTGAATTTATTCAAGTAATAACAAATGATATTTTGCTTTCTGTTGTAAGGACATCTAAAACTTTCATTGAGAAGGAAAATGCTGATTTTAGCTTGTAATTTGGGCAACTTCTTCAGGGAGCAATATATTTTAATTGAGATGGAATTGCATGGAAGAATATTTCATCTGCTTGGGAGAGTCACTTTGCACTGTGAGATTCATCCACCCCTCATTTGCAATTAGCAGGACTATAGATCTCTAAAAAGTCTTGAGAAACAGCAACGTGAGGGCAAATTAAATTGTGATTTGTGACCAGCTTGGTTTATCATTATCTTAAACTACTGGGCCCTGGATTATTGATGGTAATATTTGCACAGCCTCAGTAGGAGAAGCTGCTATAGAGTAACAGTTATTCTCCCCAGTGGTTCTTAAAAATCCAAAGAAACAAAAGCTGTAGAAGAAAATGAGTATCTGTTCAGTTAAACAGCAAGTCAGTCTTGAGTCACTGAAAGATAAAGCTGCAAACATCTCTCCTGATAAAATAACTGTAAAACATGGGAAGAAGAGGAAAAACTGCATCACCAAAATGTTTTATAATGTTTCAAGCAAAACTCTAGTGCTAAATAATAACCACCCTTGGAAAAATAAGTTTACAATCCCAGAGATATGGCAAGTATGAAAATTTGTGTGAAACAGAACACAGTTTTAATAGAAACGATCATATGTTAAAGTATAAATACAGTCCTTGTGCATGCTGTGATGCAGCAGATTTTAATATGAACTTTTTAGAGGATAAACTTTATTTGCAGTTCCATAGTACTGAGTACAATGAACTTTATTCATAAAGCAGTTTTTACTGTGGAGCATTTGTGACTGCAGGGGGATGTTTGGGATGAGGCAGTTACAGCCCAGTCATGCAAACTATGCTTAAACTGATCATTTCCATGACCAGTTAATGACTTTGGCCTCAGGTGACTGACAGAACTTGTGTGTACCATTCCCAGGACTGTCTATTCCATGGATGAAGAGTGAACAACACACAAGAAACTGAGGGAAAAGGTAGGTTCTACCAGAAAATACTTCTTAAACTGCCTGAGCCTTGGTTGTTCCAGTAGTTCTTGGTAGAAGGGAATGCTGCACAGAAGCAAGGTTGTTGTATCATCGAACTACTAAATTTATTTGATTTTTACACTGAGTTCCAGAGTGGAACTTGCTTTCTTACACTGAGACTCTGAGGAGGAAAGGAACTTGCCTGTTATTTGATAGATATGCACAAATACTTAGAAATTACATTCTTTGCAAGACATAAACTTGATTTTGCTGCTGCATGTAAGTGAGTAAAATACTAATGAGAATTTCTAGTGTCTGGCGTTTTTGTATGAAATTCTATTTTAATAACCATACATATGTATGATAAGAATATGCAGCTCACAATTTGCACTAGTCCCCTACATATTATTTGTAGAGCATCATTAGCATCAAAGCAGCATTGTGTGAATGTTTCTGTTGCAAATATGCAACCTGAGGGTTACATTTGCATAAAGACAGACATAGGAGTGATGGAAAAGACCATGAACTATATTGGTTTATGCTTTTATATATTCTTGGAATAGATTACCACAAAAGCTGACCCCTAAACTTGCCTTCTCTCACTCTGTGAATTTGGATATTAAGTATAAATGAGAACAGATTCTCCTAATGTGTATGGTGAGATAACATTTTATTTAGAGTTCAAAACAATGTGTTAACTCATACAAATGCTTTCTTCTGGGAAGTGTCCATACCAGAGATCAGTTCTCTCCTGACTGCATGTTAAGGGGTGATACAGGAGTTTTGTCAAAGGGCTTTTCCTTTGGGGAGGAAAAAGATGCACAAATATGTTGTGAGAGGGTTGTCCTTTTTGCCTCACAGTTTCATGGGCTGATACTGAAACCATTGAATATTTTGTTGTGGTTTGTGAGAGTAATTAAATACGTACTTGAATTTAGTAGCAGTGGTGAACATTTCATGTGGAATTAGGTATTTTGATGCATAGGAGGTTTTGCTGAACAAAATTAATTCAGCATCATGAACAGTGATATTTATACAACTCTTGATTTTATCATTAGTCTTTTAATTGATGTTTAAGTAATGTCTGTGACAATCCTTTTTCAATGACTCAATGCTACACTTTTTGAGTTGTAGTTTCTATAGAAGTCAGTTCCTCCCCTGTTTACCATTAAAAGTTTCTTTGGCTCACAGGTAAACACTTGAGGCCTTTGCTCTGTTTAACTGAGGCCTGTGTGTTTGATTCATGATTCTGAAGGATCAAATGAAGATTTCTTTGTAGCTGGAGCTGTCGCTGTTCTGTCAGTCACCTCACCAGAAAGGAAAATAATTTATCTGTGTTGAGTGTCACCATATGGCTTGGTGGTATGTTCAGGGAGAGCTGAGTGTGTTTTCTAAAATAAACAGATATTTGCCCTTTTCTTTCCACAAGCCTCTAACATTGATGCTTTTTCTAAATGTATTCTAAAACACTGAGCATTGATCAGCCCCAAAGGGCTCATTTTAGCTGTGATCCAGACAGGGCTTGTATGCTCAGTTTACATGACTAGAAAAGCACATACCGGGCAACTTGTTGCCCTCTCTTCCCTTCTCAATTTTCAGTGGTTTCTCTGTCCTTTACAGAGTCTTTTCTCATTAATATCTGAAAATTCTCAATTAATTTTCTCAAAAATAAATTTGTTAAACTTCTGCATCAACATGAAATGAAGAAATTGATGCTTGTTCGTGGGCAGACACCATGTCTTGGCAATGAATGTAAGGGCTGGGATAGTAACCAGTTACTTGATTAAAAAGGGAAGGTGAATCCAGAGCTTCCATGAGGCCTTTCTTCCCAGGCTTATTACAGTTCCTGTTTTGTACCAGGTTGCCCAGTGTAACACTACTCTGCAATGTGCCTTTTGTAGTCTGTTCTCAGTGCAATAGTATTTTAAATGTCCTTGGAAGCACCTTTTGCAAAGAGAATTATCTGTTCCAGGATCACTTCACAGGGAGCTATAGTTGAGAATACTGAGATCTGGTATCAGCTTTGTTATCTCTGTGTGGGGGCAATTATGCTTTTGGAAAAAGTTAGTTGCAACATATTCAGCATATCAGACAGAATCCTAAAAAACATTTGCACTTTTTTTCCTATACCTTCTGCTAATAAGTTTTTGAATATTTGCAGTTGTTTCCTTTGGTGGTTACTTCAATATTTCTGAAGATTGGATTTTCTGGAGTGGCTGTGCTGGCTCCTAACCTATCTCCTGGTGTGGTTCACTGCTTATAAACTAAATATTTAACACATTGCTGTGATGAATGGCTTATTATTTCCACTGCTTCAGACACATAATTAAACAAATTAAAGCTGGAGTTCCATTTTCAACAACAACATCTCAGCTTTATGCCTGTATCTACAGAGAGTTCTGTTCTTACTTAAAGCTGTCAGTGAATTAGTAGCCCTAAAATATATTGTTAAAACATGACACCCAGAAAGCATTATTCATTTGTAATATTGTTGTCTCCTGTTTCATGCCTAATTTGCAATTTTTAACCTCTTTTTCCCACGAGAATATGCTGAAATCTTCAATTGGCATCTTTTTGTTTGAAATTCACTGTCTTCTTCTCTTCCCCCCAAATTTATGTAAGTGCTGTTTTCATAATTGAATTCATGTTGCTGTAATCACACTGTTCTCTGGGTTACTCTCTCCTGTGTGTGTCACACCAGCGACTCTCACCTTGTTCCACCACCGTTTCTCAGTAATTGTTGAATGTTTTGCCTGTTTCAGGGGAATGGGAAGCCTGTCACCCAAGGAGATGGTGTAATGTGGGAAGGGTTACCATTTACCCTTGTTCTGACAAACACTTCACTGTGCTGCAGAAAAACAGAGGAACTGAAAATCTTGTATGCAAAATCTAAAGGCAGTTGCCCTCTGTAAAGACAAAGCTGAGCTTTTTGATGATCAACAGTCTTGTGGGCTTTCTTTTTTCCATCTTCGTGCTTTATTTATGGAGCTGCTGTTTGCATCTTTGTTTATACTTTTTAGAAGAAAGGCTGTTTTTTATATTTTTATGTAATCCACTTGCTGCCTTTGTGGTTGTCTCCATATAAAACCACATGAAGCAGTAGCTCAGAGTTCTTTCTCTCATACATAAGATCACCTCTCCATTCATATAAACGGGTTCCTGTATTTTTGGAACAATTGCTTCAGGATATTGGTGGCAGAAGAATGGTTGTAAAAATATTTAACAAAAGTAACCAAATAATCTGGCTTTTAATTTCTGTTAAAATATCAGTGAAATCAAATGGGTATTTTAAGTTGGCAACAATACCAAAGAATGTCCTGAACATTTGGTAGCAGGAAAGGACAATTAACTTTACATCATGCATCATGGTCTAAAAGGAAAGTATGATGCCTGTCATTTCACTTTATTCCTAATACCTACATGGATGTACCTATTTTGAAGATCTTGTATCTCCAACATCTTGTAAAACTTATCTGTGTAGAGGGATAACAAAATCCCCCTAAACTACAGCAGCTGTCCTTCTAGAATATGCACATTTGGGGAAAGGCTAAAAGCTTAGGTAGAGATAAGATCCAAATGTTTGTTCCTTTACTTTGAATAATAATAGAGTGATCCTTGTACAAGGATCTTCTAATAAGCAATTTTTACACCTCTTGGGGACACTGAGTTCAGGAAGGTCAATATATGTAGAGCAGAGAACAGGTCAGTTCTGNTTTTTTAATAATTGCTGGGAGCAACTTCTAGTGAGGAAAATTTTGGCTGATATCATGGGTTATTCCTGAAATGGCATTTTTGAATCAATGGCAGTCTGGTCTCCTGAAGTGTCTCCTGTAAATCCTCTTTAGTCACTTGTGTTTAACAGTGTTGTGTCCTTGACAAAGAATAGTCATGGCATGATTTCCACATTGTCATAAATTATGTTCTGGGACTAATCTCTGAAATACCATTTGTATGCAAAATTAACACTGATTATGGGCTTTGATATTCTGCACGTTTCTTGTTTTATTTGCTTCTGTCTTCCTTCTGCTTTTTGGGGCATCTTTATAACTTCCCTCTGTATGCTCACTCCTATTTTAAGTTTTTTCCTTTTGTTTGTTTCCATTGACTTTGAACCTCTTCTGGTGCATCCACACTGAAACAGGCTGGCCTGTATTCCAGAAGTGTTAAGGGAATGCAAAGCTTTCTGATTGCAATGGGACTGGAACCAATCAGCCATTTGAAAATAAATGAGGCTTAAGGAAGTATGGAATTGTGAAGCTGAGGGAAATTAAGTCACCTGAGTGCTGTTTTTTTAAAATACTTCCTGCAGTCATTATAGCTCTGACTTGGACAAAACCAAATTGTATTAACTTTAGACCAGTATCCTGAGGGAACAGGGGGGTAACAGACCACACAGGGATATGGAAAATAGTTGTGCACTGGATCCCCTGGCCTTGGCAAGGAAAGACACGTAACAGCAATAAAAGTAATGGCCAGTTGTTTGGAAAAGTAGAGGAGGAACAGTCTGCAAGAGGGAAGAGCAGACAAATAGAAGTATTAAACTATGTATAAACACCTGATTGTGTCTCCCAACCAGCAGATGAGGCTGTTTCCTATTGCATCGAGTTTGTAACACTATAAACCCCTGGAAACCTGTAATTGCAATTAAATGTCTGTCTCCAGGTATGATTTGGTAAATGTCTTTTTTTTTTCCTGTAACACAGTACTAGAGATTCATAGATAAGTTCAGAACCAGCCACCAAGTAGTACATCAAGGTATATTTTTTTAATTTATAAATTCATGCCAGATGGATTTGTATCTTCCAAGGTGATAAGGAGCTTCACTGCTTTTCAGGCCTGATTCTGTTTTAATAAGTGTAGAAATTAACCTATAATTTATGCTCACTCAATCATTTTAAATTTAATTCCTTGCTAAAAAGCCTGACTTGAGAGGTCTAGAACATCTCTATATATCATTTCAGTATGTTTATATCACTGTTAGGAATAATTCTTTTTTTAAGCAACTTGGATTTTTTTTCCCCCCTAGAAATCTATTGGGAAGGTGTGAGAGGCAACAAAAACAAAAGTATGAGTAATGAGTATACAAGTGAGATATCATCATAAAGGTTTTTATTGCAATGGCTGTTGCACTTGGTTTTGGCAGACAGTCAGGAAGATCTCATAATCACTTGTTAAATATCCACTTTCTTCCACCTTAATCACAAGAATTGTAGGTTATCACCTTTGAAATGGCTGTTTTAAATCCATAAAGCACAGTTCAGTGGAATGCTCTATCACTGATCCTCTGATGCTGCACATCAATTCTCTTTCATAACATGTAGACTGAGCAGTAAAGGGATGGGGGAAATCAAATACGAGTTTTCCTGGGGGAGGGGAAAAACCCCCAACCCAAAAATCTGTCAGTGACAGCTCCTGCACTGCTGAATGAATGATAGTTGTCTCTCCCAAAACATCTCTTAGTTGATGTGCTTCTGTGCTGCTTTTTCAAAGCACATCCAGAAATATCTGTTCATTCTGTGACTTTTCTTCTTTCCTTGAGAGGGCCCCGCACGTTCCTCCTGCCAGGAGCTTCTGCAGCTGCTCAAAGTGCAGTTTCATAATCAGCTTAATGTGGTCTGAGAGGGAGCTGGCAGCAGAATGGCTAATCCTGGGCTCCCCCTGGTTTGGGATGTGTTCCCATTGCTTGTCTGGAGGCATTGTGTGCCTGTGCCGTGTGTCACACTGGTTTGCTGAGTCAGCTAAAGAATTTGGGGTAAAAGAAATCAAACCAGAGTAAACTTGACTGCTCATTTGATGAATAATGTGCCACATGGGAGTCCATGTGCTAAGGGCAATGCCAGGAGAACTCATGGAATATACAGCCAGATTTGGAGTGGAGAATAAGACCCCCCTTTTGAGACAGCATAGTGTTTGTGTTGGTCTCTGCTTGGGAAATGGCATTATGTCTGTGTTAATGTATTGGAAATGACAGATAATATGAGGCTTAGAATTTGAGATGATGTCTCTTGGCTATTTATAGATTCTGTTTGTTGATTTCAGTTGTAATGATTCCAGTAAACTGGGTTCTTCAGAGGAGCTGGGGGGGGGGGGGAAACATTAATCCTGTGTGCTGCCATTCGGGTACAGAGCTCACTCCAAAATTATTAACAGTACAGTTAATATGCTTTCAGAAATTTATACACACCATATTTTATCTTTTAAAAGACTTGATAGCTGTGCCAGGGAACAAAAATCTGAATTTATCAGTAAATACAAGAGCAACTGCTGCCCAACCTGTCTGTACCACCCCCAAATATTGCTGTGCAGTTTGGAGTTTTTGGGGTGCAGATGGATACGTAACATGTGACCAGTTTACATCAGTTTGTGATTTATCTTCGGGAGACCTTGTACTCAGTGAACTAAAAGGTTCAGTGGGGAAGGTTTCAAGGTTTTCTAACAGAAATGCATTGCCAAAAAGTGGCAGTTGAGCTGAAAACCAGATTAATTTACATGTTTTCACTGGTTAAAGATGTTCGTGCAGGGTTTGTGTCAAGAAGAAGTTTAAGACATGCTGTCCTTGAAGCTTTAACAGGTCCAAGGACTGAACACAAGGCTGGGGTAAGTTTGAGATAGGAGATGATAAAGTGTTTTCTCAGGAGCAGTTGCAAGAGGGTGTTTGGTCACGAGCAAACAGTGTGACACTAACAGCAAAGTGCCTGCACTAAGGAGTGTTGGCCTGGCTTGGAAGCAGCAAAAGTCCTGCAGCTCCATGACTTCTCCCTGAGGTGTTTGCTTTCACCTCCTTATGGAAAGAGCTCTTTGTTTTCTAGTTGCTGGTGTGTCCCTTAATAATACAAGCAAGACCTAAAAGCTCTTTATCCCTTCATCTTTCCTTCCTTGCCTGCAGGATTAGGGGCTGTAAGAACAGACTTTAAGGAGGTGCTTTAGATGGGGTTGGTCTTGTTCCCTTCTGCCTTAATACCCTGTTCTACTTTAATGACCTGCAGTTTTTAAGTAGATTTTCTTTTCCATATATTTTCTCCTACCAGTCCCAACAATTCTCCACAACACTATTTTCCATTTGTGCGCTTTTTGGGTTATGTCCCCTTAAGAATGAGTTATCGGGAGTTTTTTGGTTGTTTGGTTGGTTTTTTTTCCAATAAATGTTCATCACTCCTGTGCATGGAAGATGTGTTTTAATTTTCTTGTCTATATATAAGAAATACTGTCTGTCCTGGCAGTTCTTTGGAGTTACCTATACAGTACAGTGTTATTCTTTATGCTCTGTCTGTAAGTTGATTGCCTCCCTCATACTGTATTGTAGCAATCAAACCTCTTGGTAGTTATAATCTCTGTTTATTCACATCTATGGTAGGTCTGTGCAAGCCCTTGTCTGCTAACAACAGAGATGTGGCTTTATCTTCATTCACCTAAAGTCACCTTCCTTGCTGCTTTCAACCCTATTCCTGAAGCCATCGATTTCCTTAGTTTCTAAAATTCTAAAATGCTGTGCAGAGTGTTGCATATGCTTTCTAAAAAAATGACACTCCAGTCCCTATTCTAATCTTTTTTCTTTGTGGGGTCAGTGATTCTCAGTCAGTCTGAGATGGTGAAATGACAGTTGGAGCATGAAATATCCTGCACTTCTAGAATGTGAGTGAAATGATGTAGATAAACCACGGATTCAAGAAACAACCATGACATGGAGCAGTGGTATCGTCCTGATATAAGAAAAAAGGCCAAGCTTTAAAATTTGAATGATGTGTGGGTTACATAAGTATGCTCCATTTCTGCTGGTCTGTAGAATAAAAATACAAAAATGCCAGTTCTTGTCAATGCACTTATTTAAACATAATTGCACCTTTTGATACTGAGAATGGGGCAGTAGTTTAAAACAAATAGTGACTGTATTTTGTAGCACAATTTCATTGTGGTATTATCCTGTCCGTTCAATATTCTCAGACTCCGTGTCTTGAATTTGTGATTTTTAAACCTGATTTCTCCAGGCAGACATTTCTAGGTCACGGGCTAGAATCTTTTGTGTCATGATTACTCCTTTCATAAAGAACAAAATATCCTTTCTTTTATATGGAAGCCTTTCATTTTAGGAACCTCGAGAACTAAGACGTAGCTTTTATAACAAAAATCCTCTTCATAAGCCCACAGCACCTTTGTGTTGTTGGCACAATGATTTATCAGGAGTCTTGGGTAATGCTATTTTTTCCCTCAGGTCTGGGTTTAATGAACTTTTTATCACAAAGAATGTTAACATCAAGTACTTGCCTGATAATTTTTTTTTCATCCTCAAAGTGAATAAGTGAACTGGTGGACTGTTCTTATCATTTCATTCTCATTCCCTAGTGAACTTACAAGCTGTAAAAGATGGCAAATGTGAGAGTCCAGTGATTCTGGGGAAACAAATTTAATGACAATTAACATATTGTTGTTTGCTGAGTCACGTAAAGAGACTTTTAATTGCAAATCTGTTTGATAATAGCCTCGTGTGTCAGTGCTTTACTAACTTACTCTGAATGCCCCATGATCTGTGCTCTTGGGACACTTGATCTTTTATTTGAGCATATCTGCATAGTTAAGAATAGTGTACTAATTGATAATTTTATTTTTTTCCTATCTACAACACTGAAAAGTCCCAAGAAACAGGACTGTGGCATAAAGCAGTTACAGGACTGAGGAAAAGAAATGTATTTTCAGGCCTGTGGTGCTCTCCTGACTCCTTTATGTTACATCCAAAAGGAAATGGTGAGGGGACTAAATAGGAGCTGTAGAACTGAAGTACAATTACCTTACACATTCCTGCTGCAGTTTTAAACCAGTTTATTTACATCCCCAAATACCCCAGGACACCTGGCTGTCTATGGGGATCCCCAGGTGGATTCTGAGGTCGCTGAGCTCTGTGCTCACGGTCCCGAAGGCACCTAATTAAAACCACTCCAGGTATGTCCACACCAGCTGTAGTTTCCCCACCTGACAAAGCCACCGGGGGAATTCCAGTTCAGCAGCACCTGAATGTCATTAATGGCACCAGAGCTTGAGGTACTTCAGCCCAGCCCCCCTGTAGGTAATACCTGAAGTGAGGAATGAAACCTGATAATGCAGGGAGAAATAATGTATGTTAAATAGGCTTTTGTCACTCCCGTTTCCAAGTTTTACCAGAGTATTTTCAGAGCCCCCCC
>VXBA01004420.1:0-148279 GCA_013399895.1 Serilophus lunatus | reverse complement strand
CCCCCCCAAAGAAGAAAAAGCCTGAGTACCAGTTCTGCACCTTGGAATGCTGGAGGAAAAGGTGGAGAGGGAAGTGACCTATTGGAGAGAGGGAGTATGTTACAGCTTGGTGTTCTCAGTCTTGTTTACCCTTGTACTCAGAACCTCCACTTTATTTTTAACTCTGAAGGTGTTGTGTTTTTCAGAACTACGAACGAACTCGATATGCTAAAGTTCCATTTAAAATTGTGACAAATTACTTCGGCCATATATTGATACCATTTGTCTTTGTGTTTCTCCAGGTAAGCCAGAGAAAGTGGACACTTATTAGAAGTACAGTTATTTTTTTAATGCAAGTATCATAAATACTGCAGTCTTACAGTCTTGAGTGAAAATTCTTTGTAACAGTCTTGGTAAGTCAAGATAGTCTGGTAAATTTTGTGTATTGTATATATCAATTTCTGATTGCATAACAGAAGAAACTTTGCAAATACAGGTGATAGAAATGTACTTTAAAGATATCACTGTCATTATTTTCATCTTTGTCAAGTGGCCAAAGGAACGGGGATTTCTTTTTTCATGTAGGCACTTATAGGATGCTAAAAAAAAAAGGACAAGCGCTTATCAAGCAGTATTTTGGCATATATTTTGTTTAACCCCCATTTATTTTTAAGTTCTAGTGACACTGGATGGTAAGTGAATAAGTTAGAGCACCACACACGTTTAAAAAAAGGATCAATGACTCATTGCATTTTATACAGGTTTCATTTTCAACCTGTTCTAGAATTTAATCCTGTATTAGTCCTAAAGTGGTGTTTGAGGAAGGACTGGAGGTGGCCCTCAGTGCCGTGGGGTGGTGGACAGGGTCCTGTTGGGTCACAGGTTGATCTCGGAGGTCTTTTCCAACCAAATAGATTCTGTGAAACGCAGCCCCAAAAGTAAAACTCCGCTTTCCTCCCCGTGTGTTTGACCATCCACAGGGCTGTGGGGCAGGTGCCAGCTCGTTTCCTACGCGGCAACCCCCAAGAATGTCATCGGGGCACCCAAACCGTGGGATCAGCACATCCCGAGTTGTGAGGGACCCACACGGACCATCGAGTCCAACCCCCGGCCCTGCACAGACACCCCAACAATCCCATCCTGTCCCTGAGCCTTGCCCAAACCCTCCTGGAGCTCTGGCAGCCGCGGGAAGTGCCCAAACCCTGGGGAGCCTGTTCGGTGCCCACCATCCTCTGGGGAAGAGCCTTTCCCTGAGATCCCACCGGCCCCTCCCTGGCTCCTGTCCCCGTCACACCGAGCAGAGGCCGGAGCTGCCCTCGCAGGGTGGTGAAATCCCCCCTCAGCCGAACACACCGAGCGCCCTCGGCCGCCCCTCACACAGCCCCTTCCCCTCCTTCATTCCCCTCCTTCATTCCCCTCCTTTGCACGCACTCTCAGATGTCCTTATTTTAGAGAAATGTCTTCGGTTTTGAGGAGGTTCAGGGGAGGCCTTTTTGCTCTCTACAAGTACCCGAGGGGAGGCTGTAGCCAGGCGGGGGTCGGTCTCTCCTCTCAGTGACAGAACGAGAGGACACAGTCTCAAGGTACGTCAGGGCAGGTTTAGACTGGATGGCAGGAAAAACTTTTTCACAGAAGGAGTGATTTCCCATTGGAATGGGCTGCCCGGGGAGGCGGTGGAGTCACCATCCCTGGATATGTTTAAGAAGAGACTGCATGAGGTACTGAGTGCCATGGTTTAGATGACGGGAAGGTGTCGGGGAATGGGCTGCACTCGATGATCTCAATGCTCTTTTCCAACCTTGCGGATTGATCCTGTGGTTATACACAGGCCCGCGGGGGAAGCCGCAGCCCCTCTCNGACTTCCCGGGCCGAGGGCGGGCGGCGCAGCCGCGATGGTGGGGCCGTGAGGCGGCGGCTGCTCGTGCCCTCCGCGCGGCCCGGGCCGGGCATGGAAGTGGGGAAGATGGATGAGAATGAATGGAAGTACCACGGGGAGGGCAACCAGAGCCTCGTCGTGTCCCACTGCCAGGTGCGGGGCGGCGGCGGCGGGAGCTCCGGCCCGGGCCCGCCTGAGGGGGGGGGGGGGAGGGGGGGCGGCCCGGCGGGGGGGGGCGCCCCGGCCCGCCCGCNGCCGCTCGGCCCCGCCGGCCGCCCTCGCTCCTTTCCCTCCCGGGGGAGTTTAAATCCTGCCGGAGGGCCCGGGCCCGTCCCGGGAGGGAGGTTGAGCGCGGGGTGCCGCGGGTGGTCCCTGGCGGGTGGAAGGGAGAGCAGCCGGTGGCCGCCCGGAGACGGGAGCGCTGAGGGAACAGTGCTCAGAATTCCCCTTTTCCCTCGCCGTGCTCGGGCGGGGGTGATGTGACAGGAGAACGCGAGCTGCAGAAGGCGTGTTTTTTTCCTTTGTCACGGCCCTGGCTCGGTGAGGGGTTCGAGCAGTGGCTGCGGTGCTGGGCCGGGCTCCCGCCCGGAATTTGGGTTTTTTTTGGCTTTGGGACCGTGCGGGTCAGAGCGGCCCTGTCCCACCATCACCTGCTCTCCGGGGGTTTCTTCGGCTTGGGGATTTTTCTGGGCGGGTATTTTATCAAAATCCCTCAGTGAAATAGACTCAGCACTTGGAGCAGTAATGATTAAAAGGAGCTAAATCCAATCGAGCAAACTATGGTAGTTTATGCTGTCACTGTGCTCGTGCCCCTCTTACCTGTATGTTACTCAATCGAGTGGGATTTGGTGTGCTTTAAAGGGGTTTATTCTTCTCCTAAAAAGTGTTTGTGACTAATTTTTCGGCCTTAAAAATGTATTTGTGTTTCAGTTTAAAGGCTGTTCTGGATTTGCCACAGAATGTTCTTGATGCTTCATAGATCTAAACCCAGTAAGACCAGAATGATAAAAGAAGAGTTAGATCTTGAGAATTATATTTTGAGATAATTTCTAAATGAATGACTGAAAATACCAGGCTATTCTGATATCTGCTTTCTGGATTATAAATTTAAACTCGATGTTTTTTAAATGTTAACAAATATCGAGTCTGAGAAAATGCTGGAAATCTTACGGTGCACTCCAAACTTTAGGAGGGGCACTTCTGAGCCTCTGGCTTCCTTCCCTTTCTTTATACAAAATACTTTTAAATGCTGTTCTTGTTACAAGAAGAATGTGTATCATTTTATTTCCTGTCACATTTTAGCCTTTGAAGGAGGCAGTTTAGGGACTCCTCAGTCACTGGATGACGGGAATGGGGAGCTGTAATGGATTAACAGTGATGTAACCGTGATATCTTTGAAGATGTGGAAAGGAGGAAGTCTGGCAGAGATTCAGAAGGGCTGCTGAGTGTGACGGCTCTCTTTTTAACAAGATGCTGAACTTTTAAGATCGAGTGAAAGTGAAATAGATACGATGTCTTATTGTAGTTCACATCTTGTAGCTTTGTGTCTGCTGATGCCAAGCGAGTGAACTTGGCGCCTATAAAACACTGTTTAGATGTTAATTGTTACTTGGTGCCTCTCACAAACAGGACATACTTGTGGGATTAATCATCCCTCTCGTGATCTGGTGTGAAGTTATTCTCAGGTTCATGTGAACGCAGGAGCAGCGAATTCCCTGCTGGCCGCCCTTGTTTCATCCCGCGGCTTTCCCAGTTCGCGTTTCTCGTGTGTCGGTGGGAGGAGGGTGATTTGGGGAGAGGCCGGGGTGGAGCTCTGTGTGTGTGTGTGTGTGTGTGTGTGTTTTGTTTCCATTCTCTCCCTTTGGATGTGTGGTGCTGTTCTGGAATACGGGGAGGAAGCTGATCCCGAGGTCTGTGGGGTCTGAGCCTCTCTCTTCACAGCTTCGAGAAGTTAGGGAAAACAAATCGGCAACAAAAAGAAAATAAAAGGGAATCGCTGCTCTGGCGGAGCAGAGGTTCAGCCCCCCCCTTGGTTTGCCCCCTTGCCTTTCAGGATGAGTGTGAGGGGCTGTTCCTGCAGGGCTGGTGCAGCCCCGGACCCAGAGCTGCTCAGGGAAGGGTCCTGTGCCCCGAGCTGTGGGGGAGCTGATAAGCCCCGGGGTCCATCCAGGCTGTGCAGACACAGGGACACCGGCATCTGTTCCTGTCAGAGGGCTGGAGGTGCCCTTTGTGATCCCACAGCCTGGGCTGGAATCACTGCAAGTGCAGCTCTGTGCCTTTTCCACCCAGTGGAGGAGAAGGATAAAGATCCTCACGGAGGGCTCAACACATCTCCTCTTACAGTGATAGTTTTACAGACTTGCTTTAATTAGTTCTCCAGCATTTAGACAGTGATCTCATGAGTAAAGGTGGAATGTTTGCCAGGCATTTCCAGTTTCCATTGTTATCTCTGGAGCTGTTTGCTTGGTTCTGATGAATCTGAAGTTGCAGAAGATCTACAGAATTGCCATAGAAATTTTTCTGGTGACAAAGCTTTTTCTGCTCTGGGTTTTTTTCATCTGTGATTTAGATAATTCAAATTGAAACTGCACTGTGGTCAGAAGGCCTCTGTGTAGTCCTGTAGCCTGCTGAAATCCTGCTGGTGGAATGAAGAGACATCTTTATTTCCTCATGATTTGAGTGAGAAAAACAACTGGTAGCTCTGAGGGACGTTGATGAGACCTTTGGAAGGATCCCTGTGTGGTCCACAAACACTGCAGCATCATCCAGGCAGTGTCTGTGATCCCTGTCCACTGGCTGCAGTTTGGAACATCTCATTGAATCCCTGTATCCGCTCCACATACTTTATTTGTCACCCCTCACACCACACCCTGGATTGTCTGGTCACTTGTTCCCTTGCTGTCTCAGGGATGCCATAAATTGCTGCAGGACAGACGCAGCTCCACAAAACCCCAACCAAGCACCAGCACAGCCAGACAGGTGCTTTGGAAAGGAAAGGGAAGGAAAGGAGGCTTCTTATTCCTGGTGTTTTTATTGGAGAGTCTCTCCTGCTTCAGATTTGGTTTCTGGTTTAAAAGGGGGGCCAAGCTGTGCTTCCCCTCTCCCTCCCTCCTCCCGAGCAGGACAGGGGGTTCAGAGGAACCACCCCACATTTATCTCCTGTTGTGTCTTTCTAAGGTGCAGGTCCTCAGTTTTTCAGCTGGAAATCCTCCTTTGGAGTTCTGGGCTTTAATCAGTTGTTTGGGGGACATTTACCACTTCATTTCCAAGGCTCCAGCAGGTGTTTGTAGAAAGCAATGGGAGCAACTGCAGCAGCAATGCCTTGGATTTCCTGTGCTCACAGCCTGCAGTTGTTGCTTTAGGAGGTGAAGGATGCACATTCCTCCTGTGTGTTTTACTTTCTCTGCTTGACTTTGTGTGTTGGGATGTTGTGGTATCCAAAAGCTTCATTTGAAAACACATTTGAACTTGAAACTTGTGTTTTGAGGTGACTGGGAAGGTGGCACAAGAAAATAAGAGGGTTTTTCTTTCAGTTAGATGATCTCGAGGAGCCTTGAGGTGTTCTTGCAGAAGGCTGTGGTTTGCATGCTCTGATGCCTTGGTTGTTAGTGATCATCTGCTCCTGGTCTTGGAATGCTTTGCAGGTCTGTCAGGGGTCCTGGAGGACTGGTACAGCACTAAATTAGTAATGATTAACCCTCTCCAGAGGATACCTGAGCTTGTGAAATAGGGGAAGGAGGGGAGATGGAGAAGGGACATTAAACAGAGCTGAGGAGACTGGAAGAGAGGGACGAGTGAGGTTCTCAGACATGGGCAGTGGCTGCAGGGAGTGAGTGGTGTCTGTGTCCTCTCTGTGAGAGTTACTTGTCCTTCAAGACCTGTGGGGAAAGGTGGAGGATCCTTTCCAGTTGTCCTGAGTGTGGGGACTGGAGAGAGCAGAGGTGCTGGGACAGAGGGGTGTCTTGTGTTAGGTGTCACTGTGTCCCCAGCTGCTTCTGCTGGCACCTGATGGCAAAGGCTGTGCAGGAAAATCACCTTCTGCACATGGGGGAGAGGGATTTGGTTGAGGGTTTGAAGTAAAAAACCCCAAACCCTCACAAGTGGAATTGTGTTAAATCAGGGGAGATAATTGTTCCTCATAGTCCCTTTGCAATGTGAAATAGTTTTCCTGTGATTGGTTGGGTTATTTTTGAGAATAATGACAAACTCACCAGTTTTGTCACAATAAACTTACTTGAAGAGGGGACAGGATTGTGTGTTTAGGCTGAAGGGTATTTGCTCATGGTGGGAATGATTGGGCAGCTGCAGCTCCCCTCTGGTGTGGTTGGGCAGAGGGAGATGATGCTGATCATTAATTGCTGTCTTGGTGAGAGAATCTTCTTAAGGTGCTTTTTCTGATGATGTCATTTTGCACAAGTCCTGCTGCTGCTTCTGGTGTTTTTCCACGTGGAGTTGCCCGAATCTGTTTTGTCCCATAGGAATGTGTGTAAGTATTGCCCCCTGCAAACTTCCAAGTCATTCCTGAGAAGTTCCAGGTCCCTGACAACAAAGCAAATTTTGTTCAGTTGTGTTCTGATGATTTTTTTCCCCTTTAATATCTGTGGAGTAGTGAGTTAATATCTATGACTGTCTTGATTTCAAGGAAATACAGACCAGGCTGCTGATTCCTCTGTTAAAGGGTCTTCAGGGAGGGAAAAGTACTGAAAACTGTTGCTGTTCCTTGTGGTTATAAATGCAACAGTTTGTTAACAATGGTCTTCTCTGGGTATTGCTCTGATTTAAAACGTGGCAAAGTTCTGTTGTTGGGGTCTTTCAGGGGCAGAAATTGCCAGAAAAGGTAAAATGCAATTTGTATTTATAGAATTTTATTTTGAACAGTGGGAAAGGTTTAGTTTTGGTAAGACTTGTGCTTAAACCTTTTTGAGAAGATTCTTCTATTTACTTTCCAAACCTGATGCTGATTCTTGCTTGTGATGGATTTTGGAACGATGTAACACAGGGAGGAGTTTTGTCTCTGGTTCTGTAGAATTTTCTGCCTCTTGTGTTTGGATTTTTTAGTGTGGATTTTTTGGTGGGGTTTGTTTCTTTTTGTTTTGTTGATTATTTCATGGGACATTTCTTTGACCTGGCTTCTCTGGTATTGTGTTCTTTTGGGTGTGCACGTATCTAAACACTGCCTATCTCTAAATGTTGTTTGGAAAGCCCCACACCTTCACCTACTCACACAAAAGGACAGGAAGGCAGCTTGGTGACTAAAGACAATTGTTTATTCCTTCTTTCTTTGGCATAATTGCTTTTGATTTTTAAAAGTTATTTATTTCTTGTGGACACCTACAGGAGCCTCTGCCCAAATTTACTGAAGCCAGCAGTTATAAAAACACTGAGGTGTGAACTCAGTGGGAAACAAAGGAAGGGATGTCTCTGCCTTGCTGTAAACAACAATTAAGTTTTCAGAAGCAGGAGGCAATCACCAGTTTGATTGGGAATTTGGGACCCTTTGTGACACCTCTGTGAAACTACATTTAACCTTGTTTAACTGATGCTCCAGTAACTGTCTGGAAAAATGACGTTTCGTATTTGTTTTTATTTGTTTCTTTGCCTGAACTGGTACAACTGTGACTGTGGATGTCATCATTAATTGGACTTGAGTATAATCTACAAAGCTTTTACTGTAAAAGAGTTAAAAGTTGGAAGCACTTCTAATTACGAGGATTAGCTGGGAAGATTTCTGGGCCTTCCAAAAAAAAAGTTGAAAGTTTGAGTCAACATTGACACAGAATTTTGATTCTGCTGTGGGATTTCAGTTCCATGTTGTACCAGGGTTGTGAAAGTCCCTTTTTCCCGGGCTTTGCCAGGTTTGTGCACTGAAAGGATGCTCTGGATGCAGTTTGATGAGAGAAGGTGGCCCTGGGAGCCAGCTCAGGGTGGGGAGGGCAGAGAGCAGAAAGGCAGCAATTCAGACTGTTCTCACTATCCCAGTGCCTCGAGTTGTGCTGTGGGAGAACAGCCCCTGTGTGGATGGAGATGGGAGACAGCAGCCCTGCAGTCCTGTGCTGTGACACACCAATGCCCTGTGACAGTGATCATTCCCCTGCAGCACCACCTCTCTCCTCCCCAGAATACTTTTTTCTGAGGTGTCTTATGAAGTGTTGGAGCAGACTTGTCTTCTGGTGACCTTCTTTGGAAATTTAAACTCTACTTTAGGCCTGGTTTTTTCATTTTTTGAGTGACTTCTGGGAATGCTGAGGGCTCTGTCCAATGACAGTGTAAAACAAACCCCAGTTTTGCACTCAGGCCCAGGAGTGGGTTGGCCTTGATTAACAACCCTCTTGTTTTCCTCTGGGTTCTGTGCGAGCTCAAACTTAAATGAGTTTCTTGTGCAGCTGATGAGATGGAGTCATTATCTGAGAAGCAGTTCTTTTGTCTGTTCCAGGGGTGGAGTTTCTGTGCTACTCCTGTCTCTGGGTTGGTGGCTCTGGTTAAAGCTCCTGGCTGACCCAGAGCCCTGCAGGGGAGCTCAGTCCAAGAACCCTGGAGTTTGATTCATTCCTAGGTTCTTTCCTCCCTCCCAGCGCTGCAGTGGTGATTTCTGTGCCTCAGTATTTTTCTGTGACAGGCAATAACTGTTCTGACCCGCTTGAACTGTCCCTTCCTGGGCTGGTTTTGCTGGGGAAGGATCAGTGTCACTGGGTTCCATGGAACCCTTGCCCAAGGCTTGCTTATTTCCTGTCTGGGAGATAGTAACTTGTTGTAACTCTCCATCAGGTTCATTCTAATCCCTCCTCCTGCCCTGACTCTTTATTTCCCCCCCTCCCTAATAACATGTTCCTGGAAGGCCTGGTTTCCCCAACACAACCTCAGCCCAGTGCTGGGAAGGGTGTTGCTGACAGGGGGAGGTTTTGTGGCAGTTCCAAGGAAGGAGGGAACTCAGTGTGTGTTTTAATGCCCTGCTCGGTGCCACTCACCTGTGTGACAGATGGGGGAGGTTTGGGATAAGCTGTTACATGCTGGGGGCTGTTTCTCTCCTCGTGTGAGCAGATAGTGCTGCTGTGCTCTGAGGGCCAGGCATCAGTGGGTTTGTTCCTCCTGCTGTCTCTGGGGTGTGTTCCTGGATGACATTCCCCCTGATATCCCCTGGGACCAGTGTAGGGGCTCTGAGGAGCTGGCTTGGCTGAAGGGCAGACGTTTCCTTCTCACTCCTGGTCAGGGCAAGCATTGAATTCTCTGGGAATTGGTACCATCTGTGTGTTGCAGGGTTATACAGAGCTCAGCTGGGAAGTGAAACCTGAGGTTGAGCTTAACTCTCATGGGAATTGAGGTTGTAACCAAGCACGGAAAAAAAAAATTGGAATGAGCACCTGAAGTCTGATGCAAGCTGTGAGCTCTGTACTGAAGGAAACCAGTAGCATGGGGGGGTTGTTTTGAAAGAAAGATTTGCCATACTGAATGGTGTCAAGCCAGCTGCTATGCCAGAAATTCCTTATTCATGTAAAGAAATAAAAACATTGTTATTCAAGGACTCCTGTGCTAAATAAGAGAGTATTGTTCTGATTTTTGAATGCTTCTTTGCATTACGTGTGGGCAGTTGCTAAACTTCCTTCATAGTGGCAGGAAATGTAGCTTTCCTCACTTTGTTTTGTGTGATGTTACCCACCTTGCACAGGACAGGACTGTGTTGGAAAACAACAGTTGTACATGTACAATATTGCCACGTGGACTTGGTTCCAAAGCTGCCCAGTGTTGCAGCCCTTGGTTTGTGTCCCTCTCCCACCTCCCTGCTCAGGGCACAGCACACTGGCCCTGCAAAATGTCTCATGTTGGGTGTCCTGAAGGTGAGGTTTGGCTGAGCTGCCTGGGCATGTTTTTCTGGAGTTTTACCCTTCTCAGGAGGAGGAGGAGCTCTCCCTGTGTCACTGTGAATGGAACACCTCTTTGGCCATTTTCCTCCTGGCCACAAATCACGTTTTCTGAGGAGAAAAAACATGGAGTTGGAGCTGAAGGGGTTGTGGGATGTAGATTTGGAATAAAGCATGTTAGAATAATTTTGTCAGTTGGTTTATGCAGCTCTAGTGTGCTCCTGTAAGGACAGCTTAGTATCAGCAGAACAGTGCCATAGTTCATGTTGAGTTCCACTGAGCCTGTCATTAATTGGTATTTGCATATCACTGTTCCATTTGCCTGCTTCCCTTTCAGTGAAATTCAGATAGAATGTACCTTCTGTAGGTGTCATTGCAGGACACTGCCATAAATCCATAATGATTAGGTGGTGCTGCATAACTGCAGTGGTGGCAGGAGGTCTGACATCCTTGGAGCTGGGCTTGGAAAGCTCTTGGTAGCTCTTCATGGTCAGCAAAAGACAGTGAATTTAACAATCATGGGCCTTTACAGACAGTATTTTCTCTAAAAGTTTTTGACTTCATATCTTCATCTGCTTTGGCAGTGGTTGGTGGTGTCTGTCACTGCTGCAAAAATCAGGACAGTAAGAATTGTAGGGAGAGGTTTGTTCCCAGTCTTTGGAGGTGTTTCCCCTCATGGTTATGGCTGGAAACTTGTGACTTTTACATGGACAACTTTAAAAGGAACATGGGTTTTCCTGTTCTGTTTGTGTCTTTTCAAACCACAGGGTGTAGTGAACAGCTGAGTGACTTTGTGATGTCAAACTGCAGAGAGGGCTTGTGAAAATACCGGTGAGTTCTTAGAGATCCTAATTTGTGAGGGTGTGTGGAGTGAGGGAGGAGGGGGGAGTTCCTTCTGGGGCTTGAAAAGCTGCCTCCCAGTGTCGTGTTTGCTGCCAGTGGGGCTGGCACAGGTGAGCAGGAGTTGGGAATAATCCTCGGGATGGGAATCTTTCCCAGTTGCAGAAGGAAATGTCAGGGTAGTGCTTTGCCTCCAGACAAAAGCAGTTAATGTGTGCTGTTTAGAATAATAATGGAGTAATAACAAATGACGTGAACCTGGTTATTTGGAAAAGGAGAAGCTGATGTTTCCCAGGCTTTGAGTTTGGACAGGCTAATTCTTCTTATTTTTGTACAGAAGCTCATTTTAAACCCGTGTGAGCTGAGGTGGTAACAGCAGGAGGAAAATACACTTCTTTCCATAATTCTCAACAATTTTGCCAGCAGCTCAGCTTGTTTTTATGCAAACTTTCCTATTTCTTTCACTGCCACCAACTCTTACACAGATTTTGTTACTAATGTAGCAAGAGATGGAAACCCGAACAAACCCCTCGCTGATACAAACGAGGTTGTTTCCCGAGGAGGAACATCAAGATTATACATTTGCCCCAGTTGAGTTTCACTTGAGAGAACTCTCCAGTTCAGGAGGCTGCATTTTATGGCAGTGAGGTCATAAAATAAGGCCAGTATCAAACACCGGGCTGTACAGAACTAAGTGTAAGCTTTTATCCTGGTTTCATAATGCTACTGCCTAATCCAAAGTACCTGGATTAGTGCCGAGCTACCAGGGATTACTTTGGTTTTTGGCTTTCACCGAGTAACACTGAGATAATCGCTGCCGGAACCGCTTGGGAGAGAAATTCTCGCAGGTGCCTTTGAGGGACCGAGACCAGCAGTGTTTTCCCCCAGGACACCCGGGGACAGGAGCTGTATGTTCACATCCCCGGGTTTCTGCGATGCCTCGGCTTCTTGGAGCGCCTTCAGAGCCCCTCCCACAGCTGCTTCTCTCCTCCTCGGCAATGATTAACTTGGTTGGCTGTAACCAAACTGTGGCTCGGTGCTGGGGTGCTGGGGAGGCGTTTGCCTTTGGGGGGGGAGGCTGAAAACAGGTTGTCAGGGACAGTGCTCCTGAGAACGCTCCCGGTTACAGCCCGGTGGGGGTGTTTTCAGAGACACCCTGCCCTTGTTGCTGGTGTTTGTTTTGAGCTTTCCATGACAATGGAATGTCTCTGTAGCCCTGGTGTGGTCCTGGAGCCACTGGGAGCGTTGTTTGTTGTCTGCTCTCCAACTGTTGTGCTCTCGTGTGAGAGTCACCCTGGAGTTCTCTATTTGAGAGGAAGAGCTGTTACCTTTGTCCTGCTGGGTTGGTTTTATCAGTCCTTGTGTCACTCACTGCACACTGAACATGCAGGATTCAAAGAAAACGGTAGAGAGAATTCCTCTTCGGAATGCACTATTTTTCTAGCTTGTCTTGTGGGAAATGAAGTGTAGGGAGCATTAGGATCTAGTTGATCTGATTCTCCAAGTGCTAAGGAGTAGTTCCAGACTTGTTCTTTTCTAGATTTGGGCCATTCTCATGTTTGTAGATAAACATGGAACATCTTTGGTGTTCAATCTGTAAAAAAATAAAAAATTGAAGGCATTTCAGATAACTGACAAAAAAACCCTCATGGCAACAACCACCCACAATATTTCCAAGTAAAGAATCAGTCAAGTGAATCAGAAATGCAAGAGCATGAAAAATGTGGGCCAATATTTTCAGAGGTGGGTAACTCTGTGGCACCTGGTGGGTTACCCTTGGTGCCGTGGTGGTGTGTCTGTGTGCCATTTTGGTCATTTTGTCCCACTGTGCCTCTGCAGAAGTGACTTGGTAATGATCAAACACTACAGAGAGCAACTGGGAACTGATTAATAGATAAATATCTACACCAGCCTTGAGAGACTATGGAATCATGTTTCTGAGTGGATTAGAAGTGACAATCACATCACTGCATCACTGATCCTCTTGCTTATGAATAATTAAAGCAGGAGATGGTTGAGACACTGTGAGAACACCCTGCACACAGAGCTGCAGGCTCAGCAGGGCTCTGGCACCACACAGCCCTGCCTGGTAGGGCTCTGCAGGCTCCTTAATGCCATGTCAAACTTTGATTTTAATACAAAAACTCTCTTCACTAAAGTGTAATGGTTAAATTTATTGAGAGAGAGATACTGCAGGTGACTTCTGGGATGGGGGACCCTTAGTAGGTTTAAGCAGAAAGGCCTGATTATGAAATATTTTAATCTGAACTATTAAAAATAAAGGGGATGTTTCTGGAATATGTGTGCTTTGAAAACATGAGGCTTTTCGAAATGCTACAAAATTGATAGAAATTGTAAAGATTACAAAAAGGAGTGAGGTTTTCTGTGGTTTTGAGGTAAGGAGTTTGGAAACCTGCTGCCTTTGTTTACCCTGTGGAGGTTTAGGAGTAGCAGGGTTTAGTGTTGGTACCAGCTCAGCTGTGCTGAGTGTCTCTCTAAGATTCTGCAATGCTGATAATTGTGAGGTGGGTCTTGTTTCTCTTTTTCCCTTTGAGGGCCTTTGGTGCACAAGTGCCAGGGTGGTGGTGTGGTTCCATCCTGGGGATTCCCAGCTTCCCAGAGCAGTGCTGTGAGCCACAGGAGCATTTCCCTGCTGCATTTGGAGACTGGAAATGCAGGGGCTGCCTCTTTAAACTGGCCACAAGCATCGTTGTGTTTGATCCAATTGGCATCTTTGATTTCAGGTTGAGTGAAACGACCATCTAAAGTGCCTTTTTTTGGTTGTTGTTGTTTTGTTTTTAAATTTCTTGGATGGGGTATCTGGGGGGATCAGACAGTTGTGCTGTTCATAAATGCTGGGGCACTGCAATGCTGATGGAACCCTTCTCTCCTCTCTCCCTCCAGCGCTGTGTGGTGCTGCGGTTTCTGAAGTCCCCCCCCAACCAGAATAAGGTAAGGCTGAACATGTGCCCTTGCTAAAATCCCTCAGGAAAACTCATGGCCTGTGAGGAGAAACAAGAGCTGTAACTGGCAGGAGTGAGAATAAGGGGGTGTTTTGAAATGTGCCCGTGTTTCAGGGGTTTGGGCAACAGGAGGAAATGTGAGGTTGTCTTATGTAACTAAGATGATGTGAGTGCTGATAGTGAGACCTTTGTGTGAGCCTGACACGTACTGAGGGTACAGGGACAGTGTCAATGTTCCAAATCCACAGGGGAGCATAGGGATGCTGAGGGAGGAGTGAGCTTTGCTGGTAGTTCATGGGTGGGACAGAAGAGGAGCAGCACAGGACTGCTGTCATGGTAAAGGTCTGCTGTTCACCTCCTGTGCTGCAGCTAAAAAGCCATGGAATTTGAATAAACACGTGAAATATTCACAGGGTAGCATTGGGCAGGGAGGGATTTTAGTGCCCTGTTTTTGGCAGGACACAGCCTCCCAGTTTCTTGGGTGGCAGGATAAGCTCTTTCTGCTCAAGAAGGAACTGAAACGAGTTACTTCAAATTTCATTTAACAGGGATAAAAAATGATAAAGAATCAAAAGTAAGCACGGTGTTCCAAGGGGAAAAAAAAAAAAGTAAGAGCACAAGGCTCAAATCCTTTCATTCCTCAGTCTGGAGGGTTGTCTTTGGGTTGTGTTACCTGAGGGAAACATGGAAGGGCTGGAGTTACAGCAGCCCCTGAACCAGGGCTTTGTGATGAGAGAGACACAAAAAGCATTGTGGCTCCACTGAGAGCTGGGGGCTGGGCTGAATTTTGGGGAAAAAGAAACACAGATGAATGTAAAGGAAAGATAGAAAGGGCATTTTGTTGTTTTAAATCAGAAAGATGAATGTGAAAAGCATTCAGTTTAACAAGGGACAAAGGAGAAGTTTCTGAAGTAAAGCAGAGGAAGGTAAAACCCGTGAGCACAGTGTATGGATTAATTATTTGGCCTTTCTGCCATTATTTTACTCAAAAAAAAAAAAAAGTCTGGTAAAACTAAAGTGTGATTCAGGTTGTTTTTTGAGCTGCTTATAGTGGCAGGATACCAAAAATGTATCGTGTGCCTCTTTACTAGCCCAAGATAATAATGTTTGGAGTGTTAACAAGAACAGGGAAGAGCCCAGTGGATTGCAAGAAAGGAAACAGTGCTTATCTCAATTTTTAATATACTAGGGGAGAACTAGACCACACCTTTAAGTATAAAGTCAGTCTGATGCAGTTTATTTAGGAAAACAAAACACAGAGTTCCAGCTTTTTCCTTTTTTTAATTTTTATTTTAATTTGGAAAATGTTTTTGCACAGTAATAGTTTTTTAAAAATTGACAAAATATGACAAAGTCAGAAAGGAAGCCAGGAAGTGACTTTTCACTTCCCCAGCCCAGCAGTGAGGTTGATAGTCCTGCTGTGCAGTGCTTTGGCATTGCATAGACTTTTAAGGACTGGGGTAGTGAAACACAGGGGAAAAAAGGGCTGGGCCCAGCTCCAGCATTCTGCATTTGCCTTGCATTGGGATTGTGTGGACTATGTGGTAAACAATTCTTTTCAGTTTCCCCTCTAAATAGAAGATTTTGTAATTTCAATATATGTAATTATCCTGATGATTGATTTTTTTTAAAGCATTGGTTTTTCTTGGAGCAGAACAGAAGACTCTATTTTATCTTCAGATCAGTAAACAAATCCTGGACATGGCAACATGACAGCTGTAGAGGAAATATTGTTCTTAAGGGGTGCCCTGTATTCCTGACCAGTGCAAGATGAGTGAACTGACTCTCTGCAGGCCAGAGGGGTGTGATTGACAAAACTGCTCAGGCATCTGGGGGGGGTGTGTGCTCTTCCCTTCTGAGACTCAAGCAGGGGAAAGTTGGATGCAGGGAGGAGACTACGAGGTTGTTTTGGCTCTTAAAAGGATTCAGGGAGAGTTGTCCTGAGGAACAATTCCATGTACAGTCTGCAAGGATGAGTACTGCCCTGGCCTTTGTGGAAATGGTGCTATGGAAAAAAACAACCCTGTTGTGATGGAATTAAAGGCCAAGTCATTGAGTTCTTACTGACAGTCTCCTTTCCCCTGTAACTTTTGTTATTCAGGTTGGATGTGGTCTTTCCTCCTCTCTCCAGACTTTGTCAGTATGTGAGTGTAGTCCTCCAGCAGTTCATTTTCTCTTACTTTCCTCTTGTTTTCCCTCTCCGATTTTCTAACTTGGACCCGAGTGTTGCACTTTCTTCTCCACTTAATATGGGGATTATGGTGGATTTTTTGAGTTACAAAAAGGCAGAGGAGCTCAGGGATTGCCTGTTGCAACACTGAAATACTCTGCAGAGAACCAGAGTGTGCTGGAAATGGGGTAATAGTGCTGTGAGGCTTCTTTAATGAGCAGGTGCCTGTCAATGTCTGACTGCACTAATGTCCCTGTCCTGCTTCCAGTACTAAGGGTAGTTTCTGTCTTTTGGCATTTTTGTCTTGTAGAAGAACTTGGAGTTTCCTTATAGACACATAATAAAACCAACAGAAGGTGACGTTTAGTGAGATGTTTAATTGTCTGGGGCAGGATTCAGGATAGACGGCAAGTCCTGTACCTGTTCATGCCGAGGTTTGTGACGTGCTCAGACTTCGCAGCCGTTCTCTTCCCAATCTCCAGGAGGGATTTTGTGACACTCTAGCTGTTGGCAGGAGAGAATGCTGGGCACCTCTTTGGACTATGGGAGTTCTTTGAGCTTTTTTAAGAAAAACAGTGAAAGAGTAGCTCTTGAATAATCTCATCCTCTTCCACCTGTGTAATTTTCTCTTTCTTCCTCTGAAACTTAAGAAGAAACATCTTTTCTGACCATGTTTCTGTCAGTCCCAGTCCCTGAGGCAGCATTGGGGAAACAAACGTAGCACGTTTCATGTGTCTGTTTAATTTCTGTGTGCACTGACCTCCCAAGCTCAGCAATTAGGCTGTTTGCTACATCACTGACAGCCTTGTTTATCATTATTCCCGAGTTAAATTGCCATGTTTCTTTCTTCCAGACTTCAGAGGAAATACTGCACCATCTGCAGAACATCGTAGACTTTGGCAAACATGTGATGAAGCAGTTCTTTGGGGAGAACTATGTTCACCACGGGGTAAATGTTTTGTTGTTAAATGGCTGGTGCATGGTAAACACTGAAGTGTTTGGAGGACTCTGGGTACACACACACACACATACACACACACACACACACACACATACACAAGAGGAATTTGGATGAGAACAAGGGTCCTGCTCTGCGCTGATGGGGTGGTTGGATTGTGCTCCATGGTTTGGGTATTTCAAGGTGCTCATGAAGGAGTGGCCACTTCTTTGCCCTGCATAAGGCAAGAGGGGGGTGTGAGGGAGAGATTTTTAGATGAACTGTAAAAGAAGGGGAGAAATCTGCTCTATAAAAATTGTTGGGGTTCCTGTGCAGTCACAGGTAACCTTTTCCCTTAAGGCAAGACAAGCATACCTCTTAAGGCATCACTCTGTTCTTCAGGGCAGCCAGATCCTGTTCACTGAGTGGAAAAGTTACAGCTTCACCTTGACCTTGAGTCACACAGTCCTGCCCTGGGAGGATGGGGTGTGAGGATGGGGCCTTCTCATTTGTGAAAAGGACAAATGGATGTAGGTTCCTCCATTGTCATTAAAGTTGCACTGAAAATGCTTTTTCTCGTTCATTTGTGTACAATGTGATCAGAGGTAGCTTTTCATAGAGACACTTAATCAGAGAAGCCGCTGACTGCATAGTTTAGTGTACTGTTGTGAACACCCACTGAACTTTGCTATTCCCTTTAAGATTCTCCAAACTGAGTGTTTATTCTTGTGTTTAAATATATATTTTCTTTTTTCAATAGGAAATTATTCAACTGCCTTTAGACTTCGTAAGACAGCTGTGTTTGAAAATCCAGCCAGAGAGGCCAGGTAAGTGCTAGGGATGGCATTAGAAAGGGGCTTCCCCAGGCTGTAAAAGCATTTTCCTTTGTTCTAAAGTAAAAAAGCATTATGCCTCCAGAATATAAGGAAACTTTGTTTAATATTTAGACAACAGTAAGTTGAAAAATTTGTAGTGGAAAAAAATGGAAATGGATGTGTTCTGGAATTACCAGTTGCAGCTGTGCTTTTCTATTCCCCTGGATGGAGAAATTGATGGGGACAATCAGTGAGGTGAGGGCACTGTGCTACAAGAGTGGAAGTTTGGCAACCTGTGACATGTTTGGTGTGAAGGGAAGTGCTACAGAATGTGGAGTGTGGGCTCTAAAGTGGGCAGAGATGGGACCTCGTGGTGTGTTCATCTGATGTTCCTGACCCTGCTAAAGCAGGAATTTCTGGCCAAAGTTCCTTGAAGAAAAATGTGGCATTAAATCAAAGTACTGGAGTGAGTGCTTTTGTTGTCTTTGATCTGGGAGAAAAATTTGAGTTAATTTTCATACAGTGAGCACAGAACACTCCCCTTTGTTGATTTGTCCTCGCCTGTTTGAGAAGCAGTTCCACAGGGCCAGAAACCAGCAAGGAAAGTAAATAGTGTCTAATAAGAGTTAAAAATCAAAGATACTCTGGTAGAAGTGAATAATAGAATTCAGTTTTATTTCTCAAAGTTAAACTTTGTTTAAACCATGTCCACAGCTGCTGGGGATTGAGATGTGGCTGTGAGGAGTTGTTCAGATGCTTTACAACAGCAATTCTCAGTGTCCATTTTTAACAGGATTTTTTTTTTTAACCTTGAGGTAACAATTTCTTTCACTATTACCTTTCACATCAGCCTGCCTAACTTATGAAGGACCTTCTCTGATACTGTGTTTATTTTCTGTGCCTGTCTGATTTGGCAAGTGGCTTTCAGCTGGAGGTGGATGTAGTTTTGCTTAAGTTTAGAAATCAAACCCCATTGTTTTGTTGAGGACAGAAGGTTTCTTGTTCATCCTGTTGAAGTGCAGCAAGTCATTGCAGGCTGGTGCCTAATGAGGCTTTGGTTTCTGAGATCTATTTTTTCTATTGCAATGTATTTTTCAGAATGGGTATTTTTCTTAGCAGTGGGAACTGTAGCAGAGCATGTGTGTTCTGTGTGTCTCTTTAGTAGCACAGGTATTTGGAAATCTAGGAGTGTATATTCCTCTCAACTTTGAATAAAATCTCAGACCTTTCTGTGTCCCAAAGGATAAAGATGGACAGAGGTTATTTAAAGGCTTTTTCTAAATAATGCCTTTTAGGTTTTCCTGGTACTTTTCACAGATTCTTCTTGAGTCAGCTGAGGGTTCCTGCAGCTCTAGTAAGCGAGCACAAGATCACATCTTTGAAAAAATACATAAGTATTTATTACATAAATACTAATAAGTCACTTTAACTGTTGTTGGCTAGTGCATTTCCTTGCTGTTTCAGGCCTCCCAGCCTCCCCTTTCTTGGGAAGAGCTGGGAGCTGGCCACTAATAGCAGCTCTTGGGGCACTCCATATGCCTGGGACAGTTTAGTGGAAACTGAGTCTGGGCGTTGATAATGGGGAGGCAAATCTGTGCCAGTGCTGAAGCCTAAACCGTGTGTCCTGTTCGTTCCCACGCCCCGCCTGCCAGAGGAGATGGCTGCAGAACAAACAAACATCCCCACACCTGATTTTCTTGTTCTGTGTTGGTTTTTTTTGCCCTCCCCAGAGTGTCGCTGCGACAAGGACATGGACACGCTGAGCGGGTTCGCGATGTGCCTCCCCAACCTCACGCGGCCACAGAGCCACTGCCTGGCTGAGCACCGGCCCATCCTCTGCATCGAGATCAAGGTGGGGGGAACAGCTGGCCAGAGCACTTCAAGGAATGCACTGGGATAAGGCAGAGCTTTCACTGTGACCCCTCTTCCAATTCCCGTTCTTGCAAAACTTGGGAAATTCCCAGGTGTGACATTCCCAGGTGTGACATTCCCAGCTGTGACTAGGCTTTTCAGTAGGCCACAGCAGTTTTGTGTCCTTACTTACTAAAATATCGCCAAAATAATTGGGAGTAATGCTCAGCTTTTAAATGCTGGATTTTTAATTATTTTTAAAAATTTTCCTTTGACTGAAAAGATTTGCATATTGTATGCCCTTATATTTCTACAGGAGATACATTTATGTTTACAATCTTTTTTTTGTTTGTTTATTTTAGCCAAAGTGTGGCTTCATTCCTTTCTCCAGCCATGTTTCACAGGAGATAAAGCACAAGGTGTGTCGTTACTGTATGCATCAGCATCTAAAGGTAATTATTAAGTCATCTGCTTTCCTTTGGCTGGACTGTGCTTTATTTGCTGTTCCAGGCTTGGTTCCTGTTAAAACTTGCTCAAATCTGCAATATGACTAAAGCTGGTAGGTGGATACACAGCTGAGTTGCTGGGTGTGAATTTGTTTAGTGAGAGATGGAACAAGTTCTGTGGGACACTGGAAGTAAACAAAGACAATGTCATTCTTTGGGACTGTGAATGCTGGGATTGGGTAAACTCTGATGTGGAATTTCCTTCCAAGATCAGCTCACCAAGTGCATCCTGTGGTTTACAGCAAACAGCCTGTAAGAGGGATGGGGTTCACTGGACTCACATCCCTCTGTGTCTGCAGTGGTGTGGCTGTGCCTCACTGATTTAGAGTGACCTCTGCAAATGCAGCTTCAGTGACTCGAAAAATGACCAGGGAGACCCACAGTGGTCATGAATTTTGTGTTTAAATGTTGTGTGACCTCTGAAAGCAGGATGTTATAAAGTATGAGAGCAGTTGCTGCAGGTGAGTAGGTAACAGCAGTGCTCTGTGTTTTCCACAGGTAGCAAATGGAAAATGGAAGCGCCCCAGTAAATATTGCCCGTTGGATCTGTTCTCAGGGTAAGGATTGTGGGTTTTTGCCAAAATCTGTGACACAGGGTTTTTTTTTTTTGGGCCATATTTTCTCATATTACTTTGCCTTTTGCTGAGGTATTAAGGAAAATCAATGCCTGCTTGTCTGACCTTTACAGTGAATATTTCTGGTGCTGTCTATTTACACCTACCTCAGGAATCAGAGCTGCTTATTAATGCACCAGAGCCTTTTGCTGCACAACACGGCAGCCAAGAGCTTTTGGTTTACTCAGATTTGAAGTTTGCTTTGCCTTTGCAGTGACCTCAGTGCCTGTGCTTATGCCAGGTGTGAACATCCAGAGGCTGGGATAAAACATTCTTGGCTTTATTTTCTGTTTTCCCTAGAAATAAACAGAGAATGCACTTTGCTTTGAAGAGCTTATTACAGGAGGCACAGAACAACTTGAAAATATTTAAGGTAAACTGTTAAATCTCTGCTTGTTGTTTTTTTTTTTTTTGCCTTGATTTTTAAACAATTTGCCTTCAGCATCTAAAAGGTCAAGATCTTACTTCAAACCTACCCAATCAGCACCATCACTGTTGGACCCCACCAAAAGAAGGAAATGGGAAAATTCTTAGATTTTAGGTTAGGGCAGGTAAGTAATAATTTCTCAGAATTCATAGACTCATAGAATATCCTGAGCTGGAAGGGACCCACAGGGATCATGGAGTCCAACTCCAGTCCCTGCACAGACACCCCAACAATCCCACCACATCTCTAAGAGGGTTGTCCAAATGCTTCTTGAAGTCTGCCAGTCTTGGGGCTGTGAGCAAACCCTGGGGTTTTAGTCTGAAAGAATTGCTGAGGAACAACTAATAGAAAAGGACTGTTAAGGTGACTAAAGTCTTAAAACTTTAAGAGGAATAAAGTGGAGAACTTTGCACGTTCCAAATACTTGGTTTTAAAATTCCTGTTAGTGCACTGATAAAGGCCAAATGCTCAGCAGGGCCTCACTGGGGAAGGGAACCTTTCCCATGGCATTCATGTAGGAAAAATACAAAGCAGAAAGTTATGGGGATTTTCAGATTAACTCTAAGAAACAAAATTCTTTGCAATTTATTTCCTGTGTTAAATCAACTATTTGAATTACTTAAACTTCTGTGAACTGTCCTAATTTTTTTATTAGCACAGGTAACTGACACCTTTTCTCCCCCCTTTCACATCCTGCCCTTTGCCAGTCTGGCTGGTAAAAGAAGGTTGTTTCACGTGGTGCTTTTTCACTCCTGACATTATTCAGAAAGAAGTGATAGGAAAATGTGCCAAGTATCAGATCAGTCCTGTTGTTCTGATTCCTTACAGCTGTTTTCGTTGGGAAAGTATTTAAATGGGTTTTTTTGTTCTCATTCAGAGGTTGTTACCTGTGGGATCTGATTAAACTTAGAAGACGAATGTTTAAGAGGTGGGGAATGTTGTGTGTATCTGTATGCAGTGTGAAGCCGACAGAACTTTTCTGTGCTTCAACTATTAAATCCAATGCTTTGAGTAGCTCAGTATGAATAACTTGATTTCATGAAGTGCCTAAAGACTTTTTTAATTTTTTTCCCTTGTTTCAGAATGGTGAACTAATTTATGGCTGCAAGGATGACCAGGACTGTGTCTCTGACTGGAACGAACTTGCTCGTCACTTAAAACCTTTCTTTTTCCCTTCCAATGGGTTGGTCAGTGGCCCCCACTGCACAAGGACAATTGTTAAAGAACTGATCCAGGTGATAACGATGACGCTACTGAGTAGCACCGACACCTGCAGGGCAGGTGACATGAAGACAGTTCCCATTTCACAAGGACGGAGCTACTGTGAAGCAAGTGCTTTTAATAAGGAGCTAGTAAGGAATGGTAAGGGAGGGTTTCTCGAGCACTGTCAGTCATCAGCTGTTCATGGAGTCACACAGTGGTTTGGGTTGGGAGGGAGCTTTACATCCCACCTGGTCCAAGCCCCTGCCATGGGCAGGGACACCTTTCAGCCTTGTCTGATGTAACAGAGCTGGTGTTCAGAGCTCTGTATCTTGTTTGTGTATTAATGCTGATTTGAGAGCACAAACAGTGGAGTTGTTTAAAAAGTGAGTTCTGAGCTCTGTGACTGGTAGATAATTCTCTTGATATGACGTAGTGAACACTTTTAGCATTGTGCTTAATGACAGGGGTAAAAATAAATTCAGCGGTAGAGGTAAAATGGAAGAAAACACCAATTTGAGCTGATAACAATCGAAATTCCCAGTGAGTGGGGAATGTTTATGTTGTATGTGATGAAGTCAGTCTGCTTTTTGGGTTGGTTTGTTACATGACACCTGTTCCTGGCCTTTCCCTGCTCCTCCTGTCAGCCCTCACCAGCGAGGGCAGCTTGTGTTCTCTTCTGGTAAAGAGAGGAGTCTGGTTATCAGTGGGAAAATGGGAAATGAGTTGGAAAAGTGTAAACAGGGGCAACTCCTCAGTGCACAAGTTCTGTGAAGCTCTAATTGTCTGAGATGCTGCCAGTTATCCTCATTACACAAACAGCATGTTTCTTACTCTGCTTTTGAGGAAGACCTTTTTCACTGCTGGTGGTTTCTTGTAGTGTTGGAGAAAGAGCTGTCTTACAGAAACTATAGCTAGTACAAGTCTCTTTATATTAGAGAACAAAAAGACCTTACAGCTGAAATGCTGAATTACTTTCTGCCAGCAGTTGATACTGTTCAAAGTGAATTTGTGGTGACTTCAAACTCACGTGAGAAATTAAACAAGTAATTTGTAGAGTTGTATAACAGGTGTTTTAGTCTGCAGTCAAATATGTGCTGTTTAAATGTGTACTTGGCATTTAGTGCTTGGAATCTGAAGTGTTTTAAGGTTTCCCCCTCCCTGTGACTGGACTGAAAGTATTTGGCCTTGTGCTGTGAACAAGCACATGTTCTGGCAAATTGAAGCAAAGACAACACTCGTGTCTGCCTTATTTTAAAATCCATTTTCTTCTAGGTAAACATAAATTGGAAAGCTCTGGCTTACCGAGGGGTTGTCTCCTTTATAAAACCCTTCAGGCTCAGATGCTCGACATGCTGGACATTGAAGGACTCTATCCCTTGTACAGTAGAGTTGAACAGTACTTGGAGGAATTTCCTGAAGAGAGGTAAGACCTGCTGGCTTTTCACTTCTGAGTAACCAGGTCTGCAGCAAGATTGGCTCAGTGCAGACACTGTGTCTTGTGTTGTACAACCGTCCTTCCTGGCATTGCATATTATGAATTTCTAACTTGAACAGCCAGATAATGTAAAAGATGAGTTTTGTTGTTAAAAGCTTTGGTGTCAGTCACTGTGGCCTGAAGTTTTAAGTAATTGTTATGGGAAGTTCACAGTAGGGCAGGAGAGAATTCCCTTTTCCTGAGTAGTGGGTGTTGTGTATTTGCAGAAAGGTACAGTAAAATGGGTGGTTCTTTTCTCCTGTTCCATGTACCTGCAGAGCTCAGATCATGTCTGCAGGGATACTGTTCTTATAGTCATTCTCAGGTGTGTATTGCCTTACCTACAACCTGCCCTTCAAACCCCGTATTTGGCAGCAGTGCAGCCTGTGCCTGCAGGAGGGGTGGATCTGCTGTTGTCCATCCTGTCCTTGTGTGAGAACAGCTCCCAGTCCTGGCCCATGACCCACATCACAAGTGCTCAAATCATACTTGAAGCTCAAGAACCTTTATCTTCTGGTATTTCTTGCCTGGGCATTGCAAGCTGCTACATTTTTCCCCCAAATAAAGCTTATTTATTGTAACCCCAGCTGGTGCACAAAGCCTTCCCTGGGTGCTGAGCTCGGCTGTGCCTCTGCCGCTGCTCACACGAGGGCACTCTGGCTTCGCTGTGAGCCCCTGCTGCTGGAGCAGTTACACATGGAACAGTCCTTAGGAAATGTGTGCCTTGATCTGCAGGGGGGTTGTGTGCTGCAGATTTTCAGCAGGGGTTCAGGTGTTTGACAGGGGAAGGAAGGAGACCAAACCACCCCCTATTAGCACGTGGTACAAAGCTGAGGCAGAGCAGGGCCCTGTCAGATGTATATACTCCTAGTTTATATTTTGATATATACGTATGTAAAAAACCAATATATTACTATGTATTTTTTATATATTTCATCAAGACTTCTGAGGGCTCTGCAAACTGCTGTAGATTTTGAAACTTACACGTTTTTGGCAAAAAATATCGTTCCTGTTGGATTCATCTTTTAAAAAAACCCCCACAACCCCAGTCCTAAGCAGCAGCAGCACACCTTGAGTGATGCCAGACTAACAGGAGCTGGTTGTGATGTTGGTTGGCAGTGGGATAACCCTTGGACATGTTTATTGGTGCTATTGTTGCGTTGTTCTGAATATCTGGGCTGCTGAAGAAAGGTGGCACTGAAGACCAGCAAATCATCTTGGCTGTCTGTAAATCTTCTTTTAACATTTATTTAGAAGTACATTGCAGATAGATGGACCTTACAATGAAGCATTTTATGAGAAGCTGCTGGATCTTTCCACAGAAGATGACGGGACAGTGGCGTTTGCATTAACAAAGGTACATCTGTGCACGTTGCTGAGGGCTGTTTAGTCTATCAATTCATTAACACCCATCTCACTGGAAGGGCTGGATAATGGAGGCATGTTGGCATCACCTTGTCAGGGGCTGAGCAGTTACAGTTAACTGTGCCAGGGTGTATCTTTATAGCAGAAGTTAAAAACAAATGTGTAGCACCAGTTCTTGAGAGAAAAATAAAGCTGTTTGTTTGCTTTCTAGACTGAGGAAGCATTTGCATGAACTGCTGCTGGTTTGGCCTCTAAGAGAATGATCTGTAGGAAATAAACATGGTTCTTATACAGGATGCACCAAAACCACCTGCTCCTGCCAACCATCTGTCACAGCGATAATTTCCAGCTCTTAAAGTGCCAACATACCAATCTGGGGAACAGGAACAGGATGCTTTACAAGCACAAATATGAGAGAATGTGTGTTATTTTTCTGTTGTACAGGTGCAGCAGTACAGAATAGCCATGACTGCTAAAGACTGTTCCATCATGATTGCTCTTTCCCCCTGTCTGCAAGATGAGTGGTAAGAGCTGCCTGTACCTGCTTTGGAGTGGCTCCAGTTGTTTAGAAATTGGAGATGTTATTTGTACAGTTCAGTCAACTCAGTAACTTTTTAAAGTGTGGGGTTTGGCAGGAGGTGTCCAAATATTTGGCTGTGACCATACCGTTAGAGTTCTGATTTAAGGCATTTAGAATCCATTTAGACTGTTTCTGAGGAGTTTTAAGTTGATCAAAAGGGTTAAAGTTTCATATTTGTTCTATTACTGAACTATAAACAGTCTGTACTCCAACTGAATTGGCTGTTTATAGCAGCTCTACATGGTTTTAAACAGGTGCGATTTTTCTGCCTCAGTGTCCTCATATGAGAGATTTTTCAAGCTAAGTTGCCTTTAATGACATAATTAGAGTAAGCCCAAGGCAGTAATCAAGAGGTGACATCTTTGTCTGTCAGGCAGGAAGCTTTGATGCAATATTGTCCATTTTGGCTCATGTCAGCAGTCATGGTCTGCAGGGGGGGGTTTGATTTACCAGAACCCTTTCAATTTAGAGAATGCTGTTTTCTGCATTTGCCCTGCAGTTCTGGAATGAAGTGTTGGTGATGGACGTGACTTGGGCAGTGGCTGAGTTCAGAAATCCTCCCTCAGTGTGCTTGGACAGCAGTTCCCACACTCTACGTGTTTTATTACCTTGAAGCTAAGCAGGAGTTGCAGTGATTCTTTCTGCTTTTGGTAGTTAATAAAGCTGCTGCTTTGCATGCATCACCTAGAAACAGCTTAGATTTACTAAATACAGAGACACAGTAGTTGAGAGTAATGTTTGACTTCAGCTCTGTAGAAGCTGAAAGGAAGTGGTGCCAGCAAGTTCCCATTAGGATGGGTAAAGCTGGAGCTGTAGTTTATTTTCTTGGGCTCCCACAGAAGTTCTAAGGTAAACACTGGAGTCACTTCTGCAAGGGGACTTGGGGCACATAAATTAAACCCAGTGGTTTCAGTGACTCAGCTGTACAATGTGGTTTTGTTCCCAGCTCTGAGCAAAGATCTGTGGTACTAGCATCCAAATCCAGATTCACCTTTTCCGTCTCTGTGCTGGACCTGGACCTGAAGCCCTACGAGAGCATCCCTCACCAGTACAAACTGGATGGGGAGATTGTCAACTACTACCTGAAGAATGTACAGGCCAAAGATGACCCCGTCGTGTCAAACCTCTTCAAGGAGAATGAAGACTGCACACTAGTTCTCCATAAAGTGTAACCATTCCCTTAAGGTTATTTTTACTCAAGCACATTAGAAAGTGGAAGATTAATGGAATACAGTTATGGTGATTTTTTTTTTTTCTATGTGTTCAGTACATTTTTCAGCTGTGAATGTTTTTGCTTTATGAAATGATTTCTAATGGGTGATGCCTTCTCAGAGCCCTGGGATAGCATTTGCTAGATAACCCTAATGAATGTATTTAATGTGACAGCACAGGTAATGTGCCATACCTTGGAGCTAGAGGACAGAGGAAATTAATATGAAAAGTACTTCCTTAGAATTGAGAGAGCACAGAATTGAAGGTTTCCTGATGTCTTGCACTAACATAGCCTAATTACTAACAAGAGATTGCCTTGAGCCTGTGCTTGGAGTCTCCCTCATCCCTGCTAGAGTAGGGGGGAATGCTCTGGCAAATCCTGACACAACACTTGAGCATTAACCCACTGCAATACACCTGTGCAGTGGCTGATCTGTGGAACACTTAAGTCCTAGTGCATGGATTAGGAACACCAGGCTGCCTCCAAAAGTTTTGTGATCACCTTGTACTTAAAGCTTCTGAAATTCAGTGCAAAGGGTTAAGGCAAACAAGCATCTTTGAGCTTTGTGTGATGGGCTGGGCTTAACTCACCTGCCATACTGGTTTGTGTTGTCTCTACATTATATGCTGCTAATGAAAGAGAAACCACAGCTTGCTCTTACCTAATGGAAACTGAGCTATAAGGAGAGTATGTTCTGAGTTTTACAGATCATTTCAGGTCTTTCTGCTGGTGTCAAACGTTGGCATTGTTAGACAGTATGCTGTGTAGCAGAAAAAAAAGGTGACATATTTTCTTCCCAGAAGCTGCATCAAGTCATCCTTGTGACAAGGTGAGTTTGTGTCACTGTTGCAGTGATTTTGTGATGGCTTTACTTTGTAAGCAGTGCTCTGTGCAGCTGGAGTCTGTGTGGGGCTGGACTAAAGCCGTCCTTGGGGAAGATATCCTGGGGATACATCCAAAACTGAGGGTACTACAATAAAATCTGCATCCCCTTTTCACCTCTGAAAAGGTGCAGAGATGCTCCTCAAGCCACAGTGAACAGCTGTTACCTGGACACAGCCTGTGCTTAGCAGTAATGTTGTTCAGAGTCGTGTAACTGCTAAAAACATTTATATTGGGAACTCAGTATAATGTTTGAATTGTTTCAGTTTGCCTGAAATTCAAAAAGCTGACCCAGGAGCTCCCTGTACATGGGCACAAGCCAAGGAAGAAATGTGAAACACAGGGTGACACCTCTCCCACAGCCCCCAGCTGGCGCTGCCAGATTGTACCCACTGCCAGGTGCCTTCCTGGGACCAGGGCCAGGAGCTGCTCTCATGGACATGGGATGTGATATTACAACAGTGTAATAACCTGGTAACTGACAGTGGGAGGAATAACTCCTCCTTTCCACAGAAAACCTGGAGGGGAGAGGGAGGTACTTCTAAATCCAGAAACCTTCCAGTTGTTAGAAAGAGGAGGGAGGAAGGAAGGACCATCCAAAGCTGGGAAGTTTCCAGGTTTTTATGCTGTAACTTCACACATGTTTTGTATGCAAACACAAGTGTCTGTGATGAGCTAACAGGTTTTTTTCAGGCAAGAAGGAGCTAAAAATGAACTGAACTAAAGGTTACACAAAACCAGTTTAACCGGTTCCATGTCAGTGGATAAGCAGCAATGAATTCTGCCTGTCTACTGGACTTCAAACTAGGCTGCCTTATCTAACGAGACAGAGTTGTTGTTCATCAAAACCCAATCTCTGGCATTGCTCAGCTGTAGATTCTGGCAGAAACCAACCTGCTGTGTCAGTTTTTCCTGACCTACCAGAACAGTGGGAGACCATTTCAGTGATCCAGTAGTGGATTATTACACTTATGGCATTTAAACATACTGTTGCTTTAGTTTTTGATTTCTCCAGCTGTTTCCCTGTACCATATTTTGCCATCACTGATGGACAGAGCTCCCTGTGCTGCTGGGGTGGCTCCAGCAGCTCTGGCCTTGGAAAAGAATCTCTTAATATAAATTGAGAGCCCAGAGTATGGGTTTGGGCTCTGGGTTCCAGGAACTGTTACTCTACCCTAGAAGTACCTGACTTCCAGTCGTGTCAGTTTGGCTGGGATTCAATCATTTGGTTGGGATGGACAGAGCAGGAACTCTTGGAAAGCACTGGGAGTTCCCAGAGGGGCTGATGGCACAGCTCATGGAAGTGAAGGGAGAGGCAAGACATCTGCCTGACCTCTTTTGTTTCTTCAGGGATGAATGTATGAAATGTGGTGCTTTGGCAACATGTTATCTCTGGACTTTCCCCCTGGAAGTAGGAAAGGGAAAGGAAGTGCTGCAGTGAGCAGGAGTTAATGCCTCATCTCTTTCCAGGAGTGTGATGGGCCACTCTGGGTTAGTTCAGTGCCGTCTCAACACTTACACTGTGGAACAGTTACTTCAGACAGTGACCCTTGGGGTTTTTTACCATTGTATGTCTTTGAGATCTTCAACTTGTCTTCTTCCACCCTAATTTAAGGAGAAAGCTATTTAACTCTTTGTTCTAGGAGTCTCTTACTGTTCCCTTGTCATTTTAAAATCACTGTACTTTTACAGAGCTGTGAAATGAAATGGATTTTTATGGACTTGATTTTGACAGTGCATGATCTTTTAACAATTTCCAGGTATCTAGAAAGTGTTAAGAAGATAAACCACTCTGGTACATTAATGATTCAGAAAGATAAATTTATAATGAAATCACTCTGTACATGTAACTATTTTATTTGGCATTTTTGTATTTAAATGGCTGTATTTATTTTCATGTCATGACAATTTATATATAACGTGCCATAATTGTACAGATAGCATGTTTTATGAGTATGGTTTCTAAATGGAAAATAACTTAATGTTTATATTCAATAAAATTATAGACTGTGTAACACAATATCTGAATTAAAACTACTTTTGAAATTGCTATCTGGTGTCAGTAATGCTGGCATTCATTCCATCACCTTGATCAGGTTCTCCAAGGCTGCCTCGATGCCCAGGAGCAGCACCATGCTCCGGAACTGGGCAGGGACACTCTCCACACTCCTCATCTTCTGCTTCAGGACTGCAGGAAAAACAGCAGGGAAGGTGAAGCCCATGAGGAAATGGGCTACAGGAGGTGAAGTGTAGCTGGGGTTTGCCTGGCTAGGCAGTGGGAGCTGCATTTCCATGTTCTCTAAAGGGATGTGGGCCAGGCCTCCTCCCTGATGGCTCGGGGCCATCCCTGAAGGGACTGATCCTTACCTTGCTCTGGGATTTTTGTCAGCAGGTCCAGGACAGGTGTAGTTCTCCCTTCTTCATCCAGATGGATCTTCCAAACAATCATCAATTCAAACCTGTGTGGGGTGCACAGCAAAGTCAGCTCAGCGTTAACCAGGGCAGTGTCTCTGCAGTTCCTTCAAAGCACGAAGTGCAGCAGTTTGGGGGTTCATGCTCATGTTCTCCAACAAAATCTACCTCATGTAATGCAACATGCCCAGCTTTGGATTCCCACTCCTGCCACAGTGGTTTTGGTGTTCTTCTGCAAGGCCAGTCATGATCCCCAGCTTTTGCAGGGAACAGGGAGGCAGGAGGTTGGTGCAGAACAACATCCAGAGCAGCTCTGCAGCTTTAGGACCACCCATCTGCTTTACTCCATCTTGTATTCCCTCCAGTCCTGGCTTGTAGAATTCCTAACTGAAGGTAAGGCTTTCCTAATCCAAAGCTGATTTGCACAATGAGTCACTGCAAGGAAGAAGGTCCCTTTTTTGGTGATGTTTGACCCACAACTGAAAGTTTCCTTCAAATGTGGTTTGTCAGCCTTTCACCACTGGGTTGTTACAAATCCTTTGGGAATTTGTGCCCAGCTTGTGGTGGGATTTTGCAAACAAATTCCTGTGCCCGTCTGGTTTTTACCCACTGAAATGACTTAAATTCTTGTCTTTCATGACAGTGGGTAAGAGGGAATGTAATGGAATCGGCACCTGGAGACATAGAAACTGTTAAATCAGATTATTCCCTGACTCCAGTGGTCTAAGAACAATTCATTCCAATAACCCCGAGTTTAAGCATTAAGTGGCAGGTTTGGCTGAACCAAGACAGCACCATCTATTAGGGTTTATTTGCTATTTCCACCTAAATATGAGGGAGCTACAATTTATTTCCAGTTGTTTCCACATAAATTAAAGTGAGATGTAACAGGAGAAGGGAATGGTCTGACCCCATCACAAAATAGTTACTTTCTTGGCCCTTACATATGTCCTGACAGTGATAATTACATTGTTTTACATGTAACTCGAAAGGATTTTTTCCTCTATTGAAAACCCCAAAGCTGGTGGAACACATCTCACAGGGAGCCCAACCAAATCCCACAAGCTTGGTAGAGTAGTAATTCCTTCATCCAGTGGATTTCCTACTAAAACAATGGAGAAGTGCAGCCACACTTGGTTCCAGTTACCCATTTTCTTTCCATTCTTTAATAGCAAGGCTCCAGGGAACTGGGCTTTGCTGGAATGTGACTGGGATCCCTGCAGCTCCTGTCACAGGAGAAACCTGCAGCTGCACTGCCAGGTTCCTGCCCTGCCTGTGCAACCCCATGGCTGTATAAATTAAAAAAAAAACCAAAACAACACAATGGCTTACCCAGAAACCTTGGGGTTCTTTAGAATTATATGATCTCCCTGCAGTCCTTCTGGAAGGGTCACAATGTCAGGATACTTGGCCTGTGAATAAAAAGGTTCCAAAGGGTAAAAATTGTGTCACAAAAATCATAAGAGACAAGGTGGTTTCTAACCAGTGCTCCCCAGTCACAGTGGATTTCATGAGAACAGTAATAGTTAAGAATAACAATACTGACTGTTTAAAATTCTGACCTGCTTTTTATTTTAGAGATCCTTTTGCAAATCCCAGGAAACCTTGAAATAACTTTTTTTAAACTATGTTCTGTTAATCTGATTTAATAACACTTTATAACACCTCACAATTTCACTCCCCTCCCCTCTGGGAGTGAAGGAACATTATTGGTTTGAGATTCCTTTTGAGAGGGTCAGCAGGCTCCATGCAGGGCTTTGGAAGCACAGAGTAATAAAGGCAATGAGATACCAAAAATACCAAAATATGGGAACAATGGGAACGTGATCAAACATGAAACCACTGACTACTATTAAACTTCCACATGACTGGGAATTACTTTAGTTACTACAACATGCAAAGGTCGATTGTTGCTCCATGACATTGTCAGTCCATCTTATGCTTGAGAGTGTTCAACGTGTGTATCTTGAATTATCAAAGACTTTTGCCAGAACCAGTTTAAAAGGATGCAAAGGAAAAGCAGACTCGTAGCTGTGTGTGGACTCTGTAGGAGGGGATGCACATACACTAAACACAGAGAAACAACGTGTGTCCTGCAGGGAATGTGCTGCTGGAAAAGGAAATGCAGCAGAGCCACAGCCTGTTCCTGGGCAGACTTCAGTGCTGTGCCCTTGTCCTGCCTCATGCCCTGGACACAAAGCTGTGCTCCAAAACTTGCAGTTTAAAAGTCTCTCAGCCTGAATCATCCCCCAGAGCTCCCAGGGAAGGAGGCAGGTTTTAAGGAAAAGGAGCAGGAGGGCTCATCCTAGAGCAGCACTGGAGAAAATGAGTTCGGTTTTATGGGATTGCGCCTCATGTGGCAGAGCGAAATCGCTACCAGATGTGACCTTGCTCCGGGTTAGGAATTTATGACAAACTGAAGGGGGGCTGTGGTGAATGTGCCAAATGACATAAAACACATGGAATTTGCCAGTTCTAATTTCTACCCGGTATCCAGCACTGTATTTACTGAGGGGATAACAACCAGGATCTATCCTGGGAACAGAGACACAGCAGAGGCAGCACAGAGCAGGGAAGCTACAGTGTGAGGGTGGCTGATGGAAGGTCACTCGCCTGACAGCAGGGCTCCTCTTCCAGCTTTACCCCCTGGGGAATTACGCCCCTCTGCTGACAAAACAAAACAAGTTTTCCTCGCTTTCCTTCTCAATAACCCGTATCTATTGCAAGCCTTCATTGCCTGGTGTCAGAAGCATGGGAGGATCTAGTGATCTCCTCAGCCCCAGGCTGCAAATGCTAGAAATGCAGGATTAGCTTCGATCAGGAGCTCAGATCTTGTTTCCCTAAGCACTGAGTCATGTTTCATCTCCATCCGCCCATACTGAGACCTTTGGGAACCACCAGAGAAAACAGATCAGAGGAACGAGATAAGAGTCACAATTCCAAACACTGCGAAACGCTCCCAGGGCTTGTTCGGGAGTTCCTGTGGGGCTGCCGTGGCCTGGTGGGTGGGATTTATGTCAGATGGAGACCAGAGGCAACGCCAGGAGATCCCAGTGTATGATTTTCTGTGGAAAAGCTTCCCTGTACCTGGGAGAGGTGTCCCGGTGAGCTCTGCACACGGCCAGTGGTTGTTCTGCGCCTTCCACAAATGCCATCAACCCAAAATGCCGTGAGAACCTGATCCTGTGTGAAATCCGCAGCATTTGGGATAAAATCCAGCTTTTTAGCAGGAAAAGTCATATTTTAGGAATCCACAAAACACACAAAAAGCCAAACCACAAATACCTACATCTCTCTTTGCTAAAACCTGAGCCCTGACAGCGGCTCCAGGCCCAGACCCGTGCGAGGATCCCGGCTCCCTTCCCAGCTCAGGATGGCTCCTTACAGCCACCACCCGGCAGGAGCGGGAAGCAAAGAATCCAGGATTAAGCAGCAACCTCAAACACTGACAGTTTTGGGAATTAACCCTGGGAATGCAGCCACATGATCCGCCTTTGCTATTCTGCACGTAAAATGTAATGTCTGAACTCCACAGGTAAAAAACGGGGATCTGGGATGTGACAAACGCGGCTGGCTGTGAGCACACACAGAACTGCAATTCCAAACACTTTGTGGGTACCACACTATCACCTCTCCTGTCCTGAGCAACTTTTCCAGGTTTTCCGTAGGGAAAAGAGAAGCTGAATAATAACCAGGGTAACAGAATGAGCTCTTGGGAAACTCAGGAACTCCTGTGGGATCTTGAGAACTGGACCCCAGGGAAGGGAAAGAGATACATCAAGGAAGTGACACCAGATGGGAGAGATCAGCTACGACTGCATTAAGCAAAACCTGACTTCAATCAAGAACTATCTTTCCTCAGATGACTTTTAAATGTCAGTTTATGATCAAAACCAAAAGTCTCAGCTATTATTACTTCTAGACGGAAACTGTTTTTCCAGCTCCTTCAGGAGTCCGAGCAGGGAATCTTAGAAGTTTTGTCTCAAACAAGAACAGTCTCAAATCACAAAGGGACTGTGGTGATGGAATGCTCAGCCTTCCCCTGCTCCCAGAGCAGATTTCACACACACACAGAACCACCCCAGGGAATACACTTGCAGTAGCTATTCTTAACCAAAAATATATTATTCTTCAGCTGTTTAAAGCTGCATTGCAGCTTTCTGGACACGAAATCTCTGTTAAGGAGAATGTTCTAAGTTACTCAGATTAAGATCCATAGTTGTGAGGGCAAAGCAAAACTGGCAAGGGAGAGGCTGCAATAAAAGCAGATAAATTTGCTTCTGACCCACTTAGCAGGAAAACACAGAACCCTGCTCCCAACTGGAACAACAGTTCACTTTCACTGCTCCTCTTGAATTTGGTGCTCTGTTAAGAGGAGTATGTAAAGAGCACAAAGAGTTGTGCCACCACGAGCCCCTGCAGTGGCACCAGCTCCTTCCCAATTTCCCAAGGAGGCTCTGATTTGGGTGATTTATAGGTGTGGTTTGTTATCACCCACTGATCTCACACATGATGGGAGCATTTAAGTGCCTTTGGTGGGTTTTGTTTTCAGACACGGGGCATTTGTTAATGCACTGCAGTTAAACTACAGTATTTTTTCCTGTGAGGTAGCTGGAACCAACACGACAATACAACATGGATTTGTACTTTCCTGTATTTTTAAAGCACGTTGGCAAGCCCTAAGTCAGGGAATAATTTCTCCAAGAGATGTAACTTTTCTGGTACCAACAACCACCTCAGACGTTGAAGAGGAGAAAGCAGTCCCCCAACACAGTGTAACCCAGAAATCAGTCTGTGAACACAAATGCATTCTGCATTTTGTTCTTTCCTTCCTCTTCAGTGTTTGGCTGGGCAAGAGCAGCACTGCAGAAACTGGGCAACACCCAAAGTCCCCCCAACAGAAAACATCAGACCAGCAGGAGGGACCCAAATGTTCAGTGTAACTCATCTGATTCCAGTGTTATCAGGACAATGTCCACTATGGGCAAACCAAGCTCCCTCCACTGCTTTAAATCTGGCCAAATAAACACTGCCCGGTCCACTAAACAACTACCCAACACTGACATAAATTACTAAATGATTGTTAAATTGGCCAGCTCTGTCTACCAAAATGTGTTCCTGTTTGTGTGAAGTGATGCAAATATAAAATGAATTAATTTCCTCTTATTTTCATGAGTGTCAGTTGCACAGTGATATAGAGACCTGTAAAATACCATAACAACAGTGAACAGAGAAAGCAAAATAACTTACTTTGAGAGAACTACTTAGAATTTACTTCCATGTGATGCACCCACTCCTGCTGTTTACCTTACAAGTCAACACGTTTAAGTTTTGTTTCTTTAGCAGCTGAATACTGGAAACAAAGGTCTTTTGGAGCTATTGGAGTATTTGTAAGGCTTAAACACTTATGTTATAAAGAAGAAAACACTTTATCCCACACTACATAGTTTTGGGTTAAAAAATACAGTATTTATATGCCATTTATGTTTTTTCTGGGGTCTTTCTGTGGAAGGAAAGCCTGAAGTCTTCATTTGGTACACAGGAAGTTGATTAAATTATCTGCCAACTTCTGCACATGGGCTTTTGATTTAAGGTGTGCAATGAGCCAATAGGACAAGAATCAGAAGATACAGTGACTCCTCAATCCACTGTTTTTCCCTGTGCAGCCATTTACTGTGTGTACATGTATAATCCACTTTCAAACTTTATTTCTACGTTTGTTATTCATTTGGTTGTGTTATTTTTTAATGAATTTCACTACAGCAATAGAGGAACATTTAGAAAGGGATTTATCCATTGTCCACTGTATTTGCAGAAGTGCTGTGACTGTTCCCTAACTCAGAGCAATGCAGAGCTGAGATCTCACCCAAAATCAGTATTTATTTCATTATTTTAGTTTCTAGAAGAAGGAAGTTTATCAGCATCCCAGTAATGGAAGTATCCCAGAACAGCATAGCTTGGGAATCAGTGTCCCACTCCTTGCTTTATCTCTCTCTGTCCATCATAAGAGTTTCTGATAGATCCTCAAACAATCATTAAGGTTGGAAAAGCCCTCTAAGATCAACCAGTCCATCAACCCAGCACTGCCAAGTCCAGCACTAAACCATGTCCCCAGGTGTCACAAAATTATACAATTAGGGTAAGAAATGCAAAATGTAATTGCTGATGTAGAATCCTACAAATAATTCGAATACCAAGGTTCAAGAAAAACCATCTCTTATTCCAACTTCCCTCTATACTGGAACATGTGGAACGTTAGAAACACTCGATACAACACAAAATACATCTGTATTTCTCAAACAACAGCCAGAACTGTCCAAACCCTACTCAATCAACTCCCCTTTCTGCAGTTTATTTTCACAGTAATTCCACAAGATGCAAATCTCCATTTCTTGCCTCTTCCCAAGCAGAGATCTCTCCATACTTAAAATGGTAAAGTTGTTTAAAAAACTAACAATGCTGTTTACACTTGGCTTTAGAGTACAGCTGAGTCCTACATCTGTGGGATTAACAACACTGATGCTTTGGGGGAGCTGTGTGTGCTTAAACAATTGTTTCCCACTGGCCATTTGTTCCTGATGAGATTCAAGTTATGAGTAACAAACACAGAGACACGAGGGAACCTCGAACCAACACTTGACCAGATCTGTTTTCTCCAGGACTAACCCCAAATATCCATGTTAGGAACAGGGACTGCCGGAGCACCAGCACCACTTGAAATTCTGTGCCCAGAACAACACATTCTAGTGGAAGATGTTCCAGTGGGATGTCCCAATGGCTCCTGCATCCCCACTTTCCTGGGGGGAAAGAAGGAAAAGAAGAAAAACTCAGTTTGGTCTGTGCCTAAAAGATGCCAACGGTATAACCCAAGGTCTTGTCAGGAAAAAGAGAGGGTGTTTAACCAGATCTCAGTGCAAGTGTAAATCCACAAACACAGAGGTCGACTTCCATCACACTGTCATCACGTGCCTAGGAAGATGCTTTTACTTTTGGATCAGTGGAAGTGCCAATTCGAAGCAATGGGATATGTGATAAATTAACAGCTATAGAAAGGAGCTCTTGTATCTACTACTGCAGGAGAAAAACGTTGATAAAACCTGCTTCCAAACAATACAGTATGAATTACAGAATTTTAAAAAGAAACATTTTATACACGTGTCCTTGCACACTATATATATATTTTTAATGTCTGCATTGAAAACTGCCTAAAATACAAGGGCTAGAATTATAATATCTTTGAGCACTCAAAGAATGGCTCATTGTAAGTTCAGAGCAGAAAGGATCATAAAAGTCACCATGAAGTTTCTCATTTTGTGCAATTAAAGGAAATGTGACCAAGAAAATATAATGCACTTTCCCCCTTCAACTAAATTACACCCCACAGAACACTGTATTTGCAGGATGGATTTATGAAGCTTCACCACTCGTAATTATGTCTCAGAATAAACACAGCTGCCACCTTCCCATCTAAGGAAACACATTCCTGCAGTAGCCCAGTCCTGCTGGTGATGCAAATCTCCCAGACCTACCCGAGTCTCTGGGATCAGAGGAGGGTTTGGCAGCACCAAGAGCTCAGTGACAGTGGTTTTGTCTATGTGGCAGTCACATAGCGCAGCCCACGTGTGGCTGTCAAATGAAAATCACAAGTGAGACACCAACACACACATTTCCCTTTCAGTAGGGGAAGGAGAATTTGGAGAGTGGGGCTGAGTTGAGGACCTACAAGGAACTCTGACAAAGGGGAATGGCTTCCCACTGCCAGAGGGCAGGGTTAGATGGGAAATTGTGAGGAAATATTTCCCTGTGAGGGTTGTGAGGCCCTGGCACAGGTTGTCCCATCCCTGGAAGTGTCCAAGGCCAGGTTGGATGAGGTTTGGAGCCACCTGAGAGAGAGGAAGGTGTCTCTGCCCATGGCAGGGGGTGGAACAAGATGAGCTTTCAGATCCTTCCAGCCCAAACCATTCCATGATTCTATCAATAACAGTTTGACTGTCACCTTGGACAAGGGGAATCTTTGCACAAAACATTTACCAAAATCTCCTCCCAAGCTCAGGACACTCCTGGTCTCTCATGCAGGACATGCTCAGCTGGTTACTTGACTGAAAACTGCTCTGCAACCATCCGGTTTCGAAAAGACCTGCAATTTTTATCAGCCCAGACCTGTAACTAAAAATTACTGATGACTTTGCTAAGATTCCATCTTACATCTGTCTCTTAAAGTTAAGTCAATGCTACACAAGCATCTGAAGCCAACTGGAGGCCACTCACCACCAGCCCCAAACCCACTTCACAAATTCCCAGTGAAGTTCCTTTGCTTTGTTCTTTCTTTGTTTTTATCTCCAGCTGATTACAGCTTCTCTTTTTTTCAGCCCCTGCTCTGTTTCTGTTACCATTTATTTTCCTCCTTTCACATTTCCATAACATTATTATTTTTCATGCTTGACTCAGCCCCGGTCCTACATGATTCAGTTTGTCACTATGTTCACAACGTGGCTTTTAATTTTCCACACTTTTTGCACTTTCCTCATTGGTTCTACAACAGCAGAGCCAAACCAGCATCACCAAGGCCCGAGTACACATAATTCTGTCTCTTACAAAGCATTTCCTTTCAGTATCATTCTGTCATATGGTAACCATGTGTTTATCTGCAACTTAATTACAGCAGACTGGAAATAAATTAAAATACAAGCTAGGGGTTTATTTTTGAGAGGAAAAATAGAATTAAATGAACATGAAACCTTGGAAAGCACAGGAAGGGGTAGATTATGAACACTTAGAGAACACAGAAGTTACAGATGCTTTTTCTTTACTTTTATCTTGCTGGGTAAGAGACAAGTTTTCTGTCCAGCATTGCTCTTTAAAACTGTCAAGGCAAAAGATTTCCACTAGTTCATAAAAGTTTTAAACTCCCCATTTTCCTAGATTAAAATTCCAAGGCTCATTTGCCAGTTTATTCATCTTTTACAATACACTGTGTTAACACGAAGATGTAGAACCAACCTCCTGCAAGGGATCAGCACAGCTCCAATTCCAGGGAATGTGAACTGATTTGGATTCTGTGGGAGAGCACTGACACTACACCTGGGCATTTCTTTTGGTGGAAATCCTCAGTACACCAGAAGAGTTCAGTAATTCTGTTCTTCCTCCACAGTTTTATTGACATACTAGATTTTATTATGTTGTATTTTGAACCCTCTGCAGTTCAGTATAATTAAATACTTCTTGATGATAAACTTTATAAGGCACTGTGTGGAAATCAGCAGAGATGTCTAATTTAGCAAAAAAGATACTGAGCAGCCAAGGACAGTACAGAGATGGAAAATTATGAAAGGAAAAAAGATGTCATATTGCAGAACAGCATGAAGCATCAACAATTTGGGAAGAAATAAATTGTGAGCCAATTTTTTAATAATCTGAAGGAAGTAGACTGCAGGAAAGGCATTTTTAGAACAGAAATTAAACCAGCTTTGTATTTTCTTCCATTATAACAGAAGTAAGATACTTAATAGATCATTAAATTATTCTTCTGTACAGAAGATTCTCAAAGAATCTCTTTAAGCCCTTTTGATGTCTTAATAAAAGGGTCCAGAATTGCATAAAGTAACTTGGATTTGAAATACCACAGAAAAGTTGATTATCAAATGTGACCCAACTTGCTTTTGTACAGTTTACATTATCAAGCTTGTCCAGACAGCAGAGTTTAAACACAATATAAATAAAAGCATCTGAATTTAGTTAATGGCTTGGCTCTGAAGCTGTGTTTTTTTCCCAAGTAGTCAGATTCATTCAAAAAGTAAATCATAGGACAAAATGAAGATCTAGTTCATCTAAATTAGCTTAAGCTTAGACATTTCTTTTTAAAAAATGTTTTTAGACAAGATACTCAGCTAATGTTGATCATTCACTGATGTGGCTATTTCACCTTGACAATGGGTCAGGTGGAAGAGAGAAGTGCTCAGTTAAGGACAGAGCTACTGTGACTCAATAAAACTTCACTAATTTATACAATTAGAAGAAGTAGTTGCCTACTGGTCCAGTAACTGGAGATCTGTTATCCCTGGAAAGATATCTGCCTAATAAAGTTGGGTTATTGTTACTTATTTATTAACACTACTAACTAATAATAGGTCAGGAAAGGCCTTAGGAGGCCTGTTCAGATCAAGGTTAGAGAACTGCCTTTCTCAAAGAATCTGAAGAGTTATTTGCTTCTATGTGGGCAAAATTTATCTTATCTGGTAAAGACATGTATGTCCATAAACACACTTGGAATATTTAAAATACCCACCTTCCTTTCTAACCAAGAGATATAAATTGTTTGAGAGCTCAGTCTCTTGTCACTTGGAGCAAACTGTCCATCGGCAGGGAGGGGGTTGGCCAATCTGTCACATCTGCCTGTACCATCCCCTTAATATCTTCAGAAAACAGTAGCTGTACCACAACCTTCACTGGACACCAGTAACAAAGTGCAACCTGTGTTTGCACAAAACCAAACAAAAACCTCCTGCATGACTTGTACTCAAGAATAAAGTTATGCTCCTTTTTTTAGTTCCACACAGATCTGATATCAGTGGATGAGTGGCAATGTCCACAGCAGAATTCCTACTGTGTGTAATACAATAACATTCATTTATCCAGCCTCCAAAAGGCAGATTTTTCCTTAAACATACACAGGTATGTATGCAAAATGCATTCCTGTATAAATCAATGCTTACTGATATTCATATTCTTATTGTTCCTGAGCTTTGCATAAGGCAAAAAGTGAAGCTTTCTATAGAAATCTACGTGTGCTGTAGATACATTGAAATCTCTTCCACAGGACACTCTTAATAGTTCTACAAAGCATTACATTTTGGACAGAGATTTGTCACCCGGTGGCTTTCATTTGTCTGGTTATTTAGAGTTATCAGCTGCTTATGTGAAAATAAATATTAACATGAAATGCTGAAGTGCCTGTTGCTTTTCAACAAGAGCAGGAAAACCTGAAAAGCTCTTGAAAGCTTTAAACCCATTGAATTACTTCCATGTAATCCCCAAATACACTTACTTACATCTGGCTGTCAAAAGCATGACATCTGAGTTTCCCAAACACATTCTCAGGGAGAGGGACATGGGGAATACTCTTGAGAAGTCTCAAACGTCTACAAGAAGAGATTTATCAATTTTAAATTCTTGTATATACAAGGATGTAAAGTTGTTAATACACTAATGAACAATAGGTTTGTAGAAACGGTGAGCCATCCTCACACTTTGATCTGCTCAATGACTTCAATAATAAAAGCAGCAAAACCCCAAATAACAAAACAGAAGCAAAAATAAAGAACACTGAAAACCTGTAACACTATTCAGTGTGCAAGTCTGTGCTGCACCTTAGACAAAACCCCCTCCCAACAAGGATTTTGACTCAAACATCCATGTAATGCCAAGGACAAAGGAATTCAGAGCAGTGATGAGAATTCCTTGGTGTATCCAGCAGGACAAATCACAGGCAGCTGCCAGGCAAAAACATATCCTTATGCTCCACCTCATTTGGGTCATAAAGGCCCAAGTTGCACTCCCCAGGAATGTGCTGTGATGCGTGTGGATAAATATTTGTTTTATTGCTAAGTACTGCAACAACACAAAGTACTGATAATACTCAAAGTAGCAGCCAGTGCAAGTTACTCTGTCTCAATGCAAACCTGAAGCATTTCATAATGTGAATTTACACTGCTGCCCTTGTAGAAACATTTCAAAGCTGTTGGTAGCAATACATTTTGTTCTGGTAAAAGTCCAGCTGAAAGGAAATCAGTTAATATTAAAACTTTCTCTTTGTCACTTTTTCAAGTTTAGGGTTTTTAAAGCCTCAAGGAAGTGAAGTGACACAAACACTCCTGCATATAGATCTGGTGTATGCTTACACCTCTCCTTCAGCAGTCAGGTACTAACAAGGTTAGTCCTGACCCCCTCGAAAGCTCAGATTAACCCACAGCACAGGCTGGGTCCTGGAGCTCCAGACTCTCACACAGCTGGATTGGAGGGGGCACAAGGAGCTCTCAAAGCCCTCAACCCAAATTCCTCCACAGTGCCACCCACCCCACAGTTCCCAACTGTTTTCCACACAAACCCATGGCAAGATGCCACCATTTGGCCTGAGCCACTGGCGACTCTGGGGGGATTGACTGTGGATCCAGATTGTGGAATGACCTCAGGGCTGTTGGAATTCAGTGTGCTTTGCAATACTAAGAACTGCATGGAAAACACCAAGGAGCTGCTTGGATCCAGTGTCCCACTCAGTGATCCCACAGGGGGATTATTGGTGGGTTAATCCTGAGGGCAGTTTGGGAAGGGACACCTGATACCAGGGGAATTTCCTTTTTTCCTGTGGAATTAGCAGCTCCAGGAAAGGGACGTGCCCTGCCCTCCAGGCTCTGACCTGATGGCCTGCCCGGATGAACTAATTGCATAAGCATATGATTAATTATTCATTCTATTAGTAAATGCCATAGACTACTTGGGCAACCAACATCTTGAGTTTCCACACAAAGTATGAGCTATAATTTAAATATTTTTGTCATATCATTTCAATATAAGCAACACTGAAGATGTTTTGAGCATTCCAATTCAAGCAGCAATTAATTAATCTATAGTTATTTGAGGCATATTAACAGGACAAACAACAAAGTTGTATGAGAAGAACCAAAATCCACTGTTCAATTTTATTGGAGATATGTGGGGGAAGAGAGGGAGAGAAGCAACAATAACAACGAGGAAAAAAAAGGAAAAAGGAAAAAAAAAGATGGGAAAAGAGGCAAGTACAAGGGAACAAAGATTAAGATCAAAATATTTGATAGGAATGGACAGAGGAATAAAAACAGTTCAAGAAAAAGGAAATTTAAGGAACACACAAAAGGAAGATTTTCATTACCAGAATTATGCAGTTATCCCCAGCTCATATAAAAAGATAAGGATGTCTTTCTATGCACTCAGGCTCCATTTCCAAACCCAAGCTGAGACTCACAGCAGGAACTGTAAGGTACACACAGATAATCCCACGGAAAAGTTTGAGAAGAAAGGCAAACACTATATTGTTACTTAAAATGTACTTCTGGATTACTTCAATCTTATTTTTTTCCGCTGTAAAAAGACCTCTGGACGACTCTTCCCAAACACACTGCAAACTACATTTGAGGCCTCCAGCATATTCTTCACCTTTGGCTTTTTTTATTTTTTTCCCCTTCTCTGTTTTGGAATCAGCTCTTGCATTTCTTGCAGCTGCCCCTGCCAGTGCAGAAGCAGCACTGTCTAGACTATGAACATATTTGTGCATCTTAAAAATAATTCCAGTTGTAGCTCTACAGCTCCCAGACCTCCAAAATCACATTTCTCAATTCTAGCATATCCCACTGCCCTGTGAATTCAGAATTACTGTCTAACAGTTCAATCCTTATTAACTCATAGGATCTTTCCTGCTAATTTCTGAGACAAAAATATCATAACATTGAGTTACCAAAGTACTCACTGTGGATATAAAATGTCTCAACTCTCTGAAACAAAATTGGTTTATTCCCCCCTGTACAGCTCTCACTGTGTAACACAAGTAAGGGCCATGAAAAATAGAAAAAGTAGAAGTAAATCACATAATCAGAGTATATCCTGAGTTGGAAGGAACATAATCATCCCTATGGGTCCAACTCTTAATTAGATATCAAAGCCTCTTCTAAAATACAGTAGTACTGTATTTCAGACTAGTATGATTTTAACTTATGACAGTAATCTAAGAGCATAAGACTAATCAGCTTAGCAGCTAAAATATGTTTTGCTTTAATCAAAGCTTTTTAACACTTGCTAATTAAAAGACCTTGTAGTCCCTTGCAAGTTGTTGGCCTGTCTTATGGAAGGCTTTGAGTTAGTTTTAGCAAATACAATCATTTAAAAACGCATAAAAGGAAAAAGAGCATTTAACATATTTCAGATACCTGAGCACTTAAAACACAAGTTACTTTGCAGCTGATGTGCTTAGACATGGATTATCACAAAAGCAGTACAGAAGAGGCAAAATGTTTTAAAATAGAAAATAGGCAACTGATAAAGAGGAAAGAAATTAAACATACTCAGAGCTGTTGCAAACACACTCCAACATGCCACAGAAATAAAAGAAACATTTTGTATCCATAAAGGTCCCCAAATATGGTCCATCCCATCTCAGACTATTATCACTCCACTTTCTATATCCTAGTATTTCCTAACTTGACAAGTAAGGAACTCCAGCTTCACTGTACACACATTCCACTGTAACTCCTGCAGGAGTGTGACATTACTGAGGCTTCTCAAAGCACTGACACTGGTGAAAGGGAAACACTCAGAGGTCAAAACCTCTGCTCAGCATCCACATGGAGCTGTTTTCCAAGCAGAAGTGCCAAAAGCTGGAATAGCTTTCTGGGGAAAGGAGCTCTGGTACGAACAGCTCTGTGAGAGCTGGGCTGGGCTGAGCCACCACTGAGACATCAAGGGTCTCTGATGTTAAACCTGTGCAATTAAACAATATCTCAGTTCCAAAGTGGTGGATTTTTACCCAGATTGCCACTTTCCAAAAGAAATTGCTGTTGGTCTCAAAACAAAAAGCCCCAGGCTTTGCAGGCAATTACACAGGGGATAGACAGTGCAAGACCAAAGCTGGACAGGATGTGTTGGCACAACAGGAATCACCAGTTCCAAGGGAACTCCTCCCCTCACTCTCTCTGGCCCCAAACTTATCATCATCTTGTATCACGAAAAAAAACCACTTTTTTTTAGAAATAACTCATTCTTTAGTCATTTGATGAGTCCTCCAGTTCGCAAAGGGAGGAGAACACACAGGATTTAATGTGAACAACAGACAGAAATCATGATACAAATGTAAATTGGCAAAGTCTATCCAAGCTCTGGGAAAAGCCCAAACAATGGCAATGTTCTCCTTCAACATGACATGTTTATACACCACACAAAGAGCCATCCAGAATGGCAGAACCTGTTCAAACAGGGGAGTTCTCTTGTTTTTAACATTTCCCTCCTGAGGATGACACAGGGGCATCGTGCTGAAGAATCAGAAAATACACAACTCCTGTGTTTGGGGTTTGGCCACAAATGCTGGTCAGATCACAGAGTAAGCACAGTTAATGACTTCATGGGGTGTTCTCAACTTGTCCTCAGTCTTGAATTTTGTGCACTGTGGAATTATAGATCTCTAGAAATGTGATAAGCATAAAAATCCCAATATGATATTAAAAGTTAAATTTAAAAATTAGATACGTGTACATACACACAAACATATCTTCTGCCATTTCCTCCCTTCACATTCTCACTGGTAGCTGCAGAATTGCTGTACAAGTAACTTTTACCATTGTCCACTAATTCAACCAAACAAACCATTTGATGCTACTGTTTGTAATGGGAAAAACATGAGTCAACAGGCAAAGACAACTAATTTTTAGATTTAGCAGGAAACCACAAGTAAACTTCGTTATTCTCAGAGTGTCTTCTTGTACCAGCTGCCAACAAATCCCTCTTTTTGACTGAAATGCCTCAAAATATTTGTGTCCTCAGTTTACATCTCTTTCCTGAGACAGTCTCTCAGTGGAGAGGCATCCTGTTATTAATTCCTACTTAATATTAAAATGGGAAAACATCTGAGGCAATAAACAACAGTGATATATGAGCAGAAAGCCACAGGAACCCAACCCTGTGTCCCAGCTGACATCTCACACCAAGTTTTATCTGTAAGATCAAGCATTAATTTTCTCACATCACTTCTGATACAATCTAAGATGGCAACAGTAAATAAGAGAAGTTTATAAAGATAGGCATTCATTTTTTAGAGAAGTTGACAGTGATATATGGACACTTTTTTTGCCATTTTGCCTAGAAATGGAAAGCGTGACCAAGCAAATGGAGAACAAATGAAAAGAGCAAACAAATAGGGAAGGATCATTAGAATATTTATATATTCTTATTTTTAATGAATACTAAAGTCTGTTTTCAGTATTTAGACAAATAAAAAGTAAACCACATTTTTGATATTGAAAATACAGACTTTTCTATCTGTTCATTAGGACTTTTTCTATCTGTTAATTTTGTATTTAAGCTGCACAATATGATTACCTTAGAAAAAAGTTAGAACACTCAAAATTATCCTGAAGAGTAACAATGCTCAATAGTGGCACATGAGAAAACCCAAACCAAGCTCATTGTGCTATTTCAGACAAAATGAAGACATGCTCAGTATTTTGGAAAAACACGAGTCAGCAAATAACTGAAATATAACTGCCCAATATACAGGGGAGGATCGCCCTTTGAACCCAAAAAAGAAGGGATTCCATTTGAAAGGAAAGACAAAAGGACAGGGGAAATCTTACAGGTTTACTTACAATGTTCAGGGGTTTAGAGCTGTCTTTATTCAAGGTAGGTGGCAAGTTGCTTTGGGACATCACAGGGAACAGGCTCCAAGGATATAATAAAAATGAGCCTAAATTTCTTCACAGATGCTCAAACTTGAAGGTAATGAGTGAAACACACCTGCCTCAAATTAAAAGTAATTCTGAAGGAAAGCTTTACAAATTACTTCCACCTGTTTGCTCATTGGCATTTTCGAGACAAGGCCAGAAAAACACACCACAAACTGAAAATGGGATTGGATGGAGTTTTGGCAATAATGAATGCCCTCAGAAAGTTCATACTAATGAAAATTAGTATTTTAGATATTCCATTCACTGCAGCGAAGAACTGGAATTAGCTACAGTTGAAAATGAAGCTTTTTTGTTTTAAATAGATCCCAGCTACATACACCTCCTATTGCAATTTTAGGTTTATTCCCACCTAAAGAAGTCTCCAATGCTTTTTGCAAGGTATTGTTAATATTTTTAAGCACATGAGGAAAATCGGTGTTCAGTTTCTTGGCAACATTTTTTCTTTTCCTGTTTTTTTTTCTTAAAGATCTCTGTGACCACTGATTGCAATAAGGAATGCAGTAACTGCCATAGGTTTCAGAAATGCCCTGTACTGCCAATCCCAAATTCCACATCTCATGTTTTGTGCTGACTTTAACAGTTATAAATTTTTTTCCCCACTGCTATTTTTTTCCAACTATAAACTTGTGTGTTTGATTTAAATAAAACCAAAACAACCACATGAGTAATTTCAAAGTTTAGGATTCCATCTTTGTCTCTGATCAAAACCAGCCAGGAACTGCAAAGATTCATCACGACAACTAAGAGTAAAGCAATTTTAAAAAATCATTCCATTCTTTTATTTCATTGAAAGGTTAAAAAACCCCTGCTGTAATTTTCAGTGTTGTTTCTTTTCCTTCCAATTCCTGAGCAAAGCAGAAATAGCTTTACATTCCTGAATGTGGGTGTGTTGACTCACAGAAATAATATTTTCATCAGTGTTTTAAGAATAATTAAGTAACAGATCCAACTTCAACACAGCCCTTCTGTAAATAACAAAGTACAGAGGAGACATAAGTAAATGTGTAATAATGGTAATGTGAGAGAAAACTATTAAAAAATAAGGATGACTGTGGAACATTTAAAGCTACAGAATGTACTCTTTTCTTGGTGCCAGGTGAGACAAGGTAACAGGGGATAAAATGCAGAGGTTTGGGGTTCCTCCCTCGATAAGGAAAACAATATAATTCTGTGTATAAAAGGTCTGCATTCATGTGGCTACTGCTCACCTGTGGCACCATAAGGAAGAGACCATGAAGGGTTTCAGAACATCAGGGACAGCAAAAGGAAAATCCTGTATATGTAGGTGGCCCTCCCTGGCTGTTGTGCCACTCATCAGCCTGCAACATGAAAAGGTAGAATATTTAGGAATTAAAAGGGAAGAGGGGTTTTCCCTTGATGTTCAAGTGAAAAATGACAACCATATTGTAATTACTAAACAAAGGTGTCAAGTCTGCAAAGCTAGGTCAGTGGGGAAGCTACAAACATTGGCAGGCTGTGTATTTTGAAACTGCTGAGAAAAGGACTTGTGAGGGGAAAAGGAGAGGAAAAGGAATAAAAGAATAGAAGGTAAAGCAAATAATGCAATCTGGGCAGCCAAGAGAAGTTTTGTAAACTCTGTCCTTGATGCCTTTCAAAACCAAGAGAACAGAAGCTGCTCTGAATGCAGCCCCCACCCTGCTTTGGGCAGCAGGTTGGACTCACTGATCTCTTGAGTACTCACCTCCTGAGTCCAGAAAGTCATACAGGCAATGCTGTAAGTCACCAGGGAGTCACTAAAGCAAATGTGTTCCTTCCTCCACTCTGGTTAGCCAGGTTATCCCTGGCATTGACTTGGCTCAGTGAGGGCTATTCCTGCTCTAGTTCTGTTGAGTTTGGCCATTTGCAGATAAAAGATTACATTTTTTAAAGGTGTGATGTAGAACTGAGGTTTCATGGTCTCTACATGCTGTGTTCATATAGTTACCTCAGCTCTTATTTCTATTCTCTGTACTCTTCAACTCCATATTTTCTATACTTCCTAAGTTGGCTTAAGAATTTTTATTTTTGAGATGTCTTTCTATTCCTTGAGCCTGCTGGCTGTCTTTGATGACTGAGGTACCTCAGGCACTTTGAAAACATTTAAGAAAGTGATGTTACTCCTCATCTGTTTCAGGGAGCTCCATGTATTTAAGTGGCCTTTCAGACAATTTGAAAATCCATAAGCCCTTTTCAGCATCATGGGCTCTTTTCACTGTTGGATGTCATCTAATAGGTACAGTTTGAGATGTTATGAGAATCTGTTGTAACCACTATAAAAAGCCTGATGACAACCTTAAATTCTAATCTCTCTTTTTCACTGAAGATTTCCTTGAATAATTTCCACTGGATAATTTCAGTGAAGAGGGAAAGCCTTATCCTTCTACAAATAACAAGTTTTAAGGAAAAGAGATCAGCCTATATATTTTAAGAAGAATCCATGCCATAGCCTCCAGGCTTCCACATCCATTTCTCATATCCTATGTCTCTTCCTCAAAACACGAACCAACAGTTGCAGTTTGCTCTAAGATATAAAATAATAAAAAGTTATTCTAATTATTAGTCACTGCTGCTAACTCTGTCTCTTCTCTCCTCAAAGGAGACTGTTCCATCTTAACAGACCATAACATTCCCATTGCACAACTCATTCCAACAACTGGCCATGCATGTGGGATAGGCAGGAATAACAGTACTTGCACATAAAGCAGATTATTGGCAACTTGCTCTGCTCTTGGAGTGAACTATTCCCATAAACACAGTAAATATGAGATCCCTGAGGACACGGTTGTGTTTTTCACTCAAACAGAAACTACCTGAACTGCCTATGTATGAAATCATTTGCAAGCCCATCTTACTCTGAAGGTTTAGCAGAATATACAGTATTTGTACTTCAGCTATTATGACATGCAAGTTTGCATGGAAGATTCTAATGTAAGTAACAACATTAAAACCAATATTTAATTACTAAACTTACATACATCTAACCAAAAGGAAGGCTAAACATGGACACCACCAGAGTTATCATGCCTCCAGGACTTTTCCTGATTCATTGAATCCCAGAATGGTTTGGCTTGGAAGAGACCTTCAAGATCATCTCATGGCAGCGACACCTTCCACTATCTCAGGTTGCTCAGAGCCCCATCCAGCCTGGCCTCGAACACTTCCAGGGATGGGGCAGCCACAGCTCTGGGCAACCTGTGCCAGGGCCTCCTCACCTTCACAGGGACAAATTTCCTCCTAATATCTAATCTAGGCCTGCCCTCTTTCAGCATAAGGCCATTCCCTTTTCCTGTCACCACAAGCAAGCCCTTGTCCCTCTCCAGCCTTCTTGTAAGCTTCCTTTAGGCACTGGAAGGAGCTCTAAGGTCTCCCCAGAGCCTTCTTTTCTCTAGGCTGAACAGCCTCAACTCTCTCAACTTGTTGAGGTGTAGATTCAGTAACACCTTAAAAGCTATTTCAACACATAAAGTCACCTGACATTCATAACCCTGAGTCGATGATCTAATTTGCTGTTCTTTTCCCCAGCTGTGCTAGAACTGTTCGACTCAACTTTCAACAGATCAAAGCTCTCAGCACAGGTCCTGACCCGTGGTCTCTCATTTTTGACGTTAAATCCATTTGTTAAGTGCGACTGTCTCCATTCCTTTAAACAGTTCTAGGTAAACTACAAAAGTTTAATATTTTCTTTTGCTACTACAGAGCACAGTAGGAACTGATTGACTATTTTAAGAGACAATGTGTTTTCCCAGTATCTTTCCATCACGTAACAGCCAACAATTATGGTTAACTCAATGGTCGTACCACTCCATGACTATCTGTCTAAATATTTCTGAGTGTGAGTTCAAGCAAACGACAAATTTTTAATGTGAGAACAACACAGACAACTCTGCCTACCAGGTAAATTTATCATTTCTGAAGCTCAGCAGACTCACCATCCCACTCATCCCACCTGGACACTGTGCAGACACGATATCTGGGGCTGCAGGAAAAGCTCTGCTGGCACACAAAGGACCTGTGGTAACGTATCATTATTCCCTCCCTTCCCTCACACTCACTTCTCCTACTTGGATTCCTAACTTCACTGCAGCTTCTGCAGAGCTGTGCTTCAGGATCATGTTTCAGGATGTAATTAGTCTCACAAAGAAAAAAATGAGAGGAAAGTGCTTTGGTTGTTTTATTTTCCGTGCATAAACTGCAACTTATGGTGAAATCATCGCTGTAAGTGGACAAAAGAAACATTTTCCATGCTAAAACATCAACAAAAAGGTTTGCTGCTTATAGATTACACGCTTTAAGGGCAGGAGGGGATTGAGAAAATAGGAATTGAAGAAAAAAGTTCTGATTTTAACAAATATTTTTATATTAAGGCTACGTTTGCCTACATGTATTATATCCTATTATTTTAAATAAACATACAATAAAGTCACGCCACCGGGAAGCGAAATTTCTAAATATATAAACCAGAGCAGAATAAGACATTTTTTTTTGTTTCTTCTGAAAACACTCCATTTTCCTGTTCCTTATGCAACTGTAAGTGCTGGCAGGGGATTTCCAGCTGTGCCTTGTCAGCCTCCGGACCGAACACATTGTGCTGTCTTTCCCCTGCCTTGAGTGAGGGTTCAGTGCTCTGAGCACCAGCACGAGCTGCTTCTCTGCACATAGAACTGAGCAGCCAACTGTCCCCAGGGAAAGAAGCTATTCCAGACCTAACTAAGGAATCATCTCACATGTTTCAACAATCCCTACTTTTCTCTGTTTGTTTTAAAGAAATCACTGTGATTCTGTTTCATTTGCAACGGGAGACTAAATGACAGCAAGCAGAATCTGCTGTTAGGTTAGATTACAAGGTAAAATGTTTTACATTTTAAATTACTGCTTAAAGCATGGTATTGAATGGCTTAAACTTCATGTTAACTTTGCAAATATGTATGAAATCATGTGAGCTATATTTAGCAGTAATGGATATGAATGCTTTTCTAGATAAAGTGTGCAATACCCGTGGAGCTGCTTTTTGTTCTGTGTTAGTGTTTGCCACGCAAAACTTAAACTAACGGAAAGTGCAATTAGTTTTTGGCTAAATGTAACTCATCTCTATGCAATAAATTTAAAGACTATGTGAAAAGATCTTGGTAAAGCACTTTAACCCCTGTGTGCCATGAGAAATAACGCTGATGTGTTAGAAACATGCTTGAATTTAGACTGAATAGATAAAAATTATTTAATAAACTCTGATTCTCTGGTATTTGTAAAAGGTCTGTCCTTTAAAAATTAACTATTCTCAGTAGACAGATATTGAACTAACTAAAGAATAACATTTTGAAAGCTACAAACTATTGAACACATTGCATGGTAAAAGTGAAGGTAATAAAGATGCTTTCACATATTGTGCCTGATCTAAATGTTTATGAGTAAAATTAAATAGGGTATAGAAATGCAGCCATGTGAAGTATCTGGCAACACAAACATGTAATAATTTCTTTGTATTAGCTATCTATAATTTCATTTTACTATGTTATCATTCGTTACAAAACTCTTAAGTTGAAAAGGCTGAATTTTCCCCAAATTAAAAGTTGTCTGGCCCTATATTAAATATAACTTCATGGGGAATATTTGAGGCCCAGTGCCCTTAAGGCCTTTCACAATTTGGGCCTTAAAATGTGAGACGGCACTTGTAAAATAAGCCAAGGAAAAAAAACCTCAGTAGCTCAGTATTTTGCATGCAAAGAACCCCATTTGGATGAAAATAGCAATATTAAAATTTCAGTACTGAAGAGTTAAATTGGTGTGAAAATACAGCATATAAACTCACATGTATGAACAGGATTCCTTTATGAAGACATATTATTTGGGGACTGTGGTGTGTGTTTTCTGTTGTTTTGCTTTTGAGTTTCTTTTATTTGTATTTATAAAGTATTTTACGAAAACAAGTTTCACTTTGATTTATTATAGAATTTTACTCTATTGAAGTTCACAGCAAAGCATCTTTTGTACAGTAAACGTAATGTAATTCAACCCATATTATTCCTGACTTTTAACAACAGATGGAGAATGGAAAAATATTTCAGTCATGCCATTATGTGCCTCTGGTCACAGGAAGAAATGGTTAAATGTTAAAAAAGCCCAAATGTAATGTAGCAGCACTGCAACTGCACAGATACAGTATTATTATAGCATATACTAGAAAAATGTGCCCATAATTAAGATGTCAAACTAGACAGAAAGGACACACATGTTCATGTCTTTTCTTTGTACACCCCCTTTTCCCTAAGGGCTCTTTGTGTGTTTCAAAGCTGTGGAACACAAGTTTACTCGGTAATTTTATAGCCAGTCATTACCAGGCAAGTAAGTCAGAAACCAAAGCATGAGGTCATTTGTCCTGAGTACTCAGAAATAAGCACTTTCTGAACAGGATCAGGCATTTTCAATGCAGAGTTCAAGCTTCTGCATCTGTTTGATATGTTAACAGTGATTTCTGTCAAAAAAGGGGCAGGTTAAAATCCATATAGCACTTTGGAATAACTGGTTTCTGATGGGTAGAAAGCGGTAAACTAAAGTGTGGATTAATTTCAGAACCCTGTCATTAGATGGGACACTGTGAGGATTTGTGTGAGAAACTTGCATCTCAAATTCCCTTTATATGGAAATAAAACCATTAAATTCACATACTGCAAATTAATATCTAAATTTGTTGCAACATTTTAAAATTAAAATGGTTGAAACACAGAAACTACAATATTAAAAAGAAGTAAAATGCATACTGTCTTAAGTGTACTTATTGCCAATTTCTCATTTTAAATCATGAGAATAAAAAAAAAAGAGAGAGAATTATGCTGTGGAAAGCATGAAAAACATGCAATCAATCAGGTGTTTTATGTTAAAGAACAGTCAGGCAACTTGTACCAAAAACTTGACCTATTATATAAATCAGAAAATACAAGCTTTTTAACAAAATCTGAGTCAGGCAAAAACATAGTTCAAGTTCCTGAAATAACACTATCCAATATTTATACAATATAATTGTGAGAGTAACTCCAAAGTGAAAGGTGACATAGAAATCCAGACTGATGAACATTAAGAAAAGCAATTTTTAATCCCCTCAAAACTTCCTTAGAGAAAAACCACAGACGTGCTCTAAGCCTTGTCTTGGCCACAAAAATTAAGTGCTCTCTGTCTCAAGCTCTTCACTAATTCTCAACGTCACAAGAACAAGAGTGTTTTCTGTCTCTACTGTCTTAGTTAAAACAGGTCATGGCACAAGAGCAATTCCTTTATGGAAGAATTGTGCAACAGAGCTTTTACAAATCATCAATAACCTTGCACATACAGGGCCTTATTTCCACACTGGTGTAACAAATCCCCTGCTGGATATGCTTCCCATGCACACTCCTGAATCCTGAGTGCTCTGTTTTGGAATGCCACCTATTGGTGACAGTAAATGTAATTCTTCTGTCATAAGCACAAGAAGGCTCAAGATACACCATTATTTTGATTTTCTAAAAAAGTAAATGCAGAACACAATTATAGATCAACCTTATGCTAACAGTAACTGTCACTAGAAAAGCAGATATGGGATGTCACAACCAGCAGTATTGACATCAAACTTTCCAAAGATCTCCTCTGCAGAGCCAGACAGATGCTGTTAAGAGAAGAGGAGGGCCAGAAATGGAAGGAAAAGTGACATCACTTTATCTCTGGTGAAAAAACCACCTTACACACAAATCCAAATCAAAAGCATTTTGGGCAGCGCATCAGAAACTAATTGGGCATTTTATTGTTACTTTGCCATTCTCATGCTCAGAAGTTACAATAGCCTGGAAGAAATATTAGCAATCAAAAGAGAAAAAAGGCAGAAACATCTTACAGAACTCCCAAGAACTGCCTTGCTGGAAGCAGTACCAGTTAGTGAACTGCAAATGCCTGGTGGTCCTGGAAATCCAAACCACCTCTCCAAATGCACAAAACCAGCATCTATTGGAATGTGACTATTGCCTGGAAGGGCAGAGAACCACTAAATTCAAATTGTAACTTAAAGCTTCACAAGGCAATTTCTTTCCAAGGGGAAGCTCAGTTACATTGACCTACCATGTACTGGTCCACCTGCTTTGAGAAGTGCCCTGTGACTGACACAGTCCTAAAAGCTCTGCCAGTATCTAATTTTCCCCTTTTCTCCCATTCCAGGACACTCTCTGGGACACACAAGACCATGCAGGCGACATCATTAGTGTGTTGTTTCCTGCTTGTCTCTCTGTGCATTGACTTTTGCCAAAATGAAGCGGGTGCACATCCCAGGAGGCAGAGGAGGAGGATGCACCACCGAGGCTCCTCAGGCGGGCACAGGCTCCCGAGGCAGCCGAGGACGGAGCTCCCAGATCCTGCGGCGCCTGGAATCCCTCTCATCAACATCGACGACAGTGTTATGGGCGTGTTTGACTCTCTCATAGGTTTGGGGGAACATGAGTCGAGTTACAGTGTCCTGCCAGGTAAGAACAAAGACATTCTGCTGCTCAGGGTGGGCTGAGTTTAATCCTCATTTCAAAGGAAAACTCATCAAACTCATAAGCTCATTAAAACTTTGTTTATTTGACACTCACACTTGTGGGCTTTCACAATAATTTTGTGGTTGGCATGTGAGGCTTTTTATTTGAATACTGCTTTGCCAGGTAACAGGAATACTTTCTGCAATATTTCTGCATTCACATTTTGATCTAAACTCATCAAAAATTTGTTGGGATATTTTCATAACTTCAAATGTGTAACAGGTTTAAGGGTCGTTTTGAAGGACTTTTTGCTCAATATCTATCTCCCAAGTCAATTAACACTTCACTGAGGCCCTAATACCAATAGCACCACTGTTAATTAAAATGAATTTCAGGTCTTTAATTTTTATTGTTTTGGGGTTGTATTTTTGAAAAGCAGCATTTAAATTATGTCTACATGCAATATTTCAAGAATAATTATTTTATAAATAAATTAATAACCCACAGCAACAGTTGCAATATGAAACTTACATCACAAACTGAATTAACAGAGGAAATATCCAGGCATTCAACACAAGATCATTCTTATGCTCCATCTATACTGAGAACCCAGGTTTATTCAATAGAAGGTCAACAGTATGATTTCTATAAAATCGGCCTTTGTAGTGATCTAGAGTTTTCACTTTGCTGTACTAATATGTATTTTATGGTTTTGAATGGAGAGGTAGGGAAGAGGATTTGATGTCTTAAGAAACAAACAAGCAAAAAGTGAAATTCCATTGATCTTCACTGAAACCTGCCCCAGGAATTGTACCAGACCTCTCTAAATCTCCTCCAAGAATACAAGACTAGACAGAGATTCTGGTCCTCAGTGCTGTACAAAAGAGAGAACTCTTGCTGTAGGATGTTGTGATTTTCTGTTCCATGTCACAAATGGGAAATTATGACTCACAAAGCAGGAAATTAAGATTCACACAGGTCTAAACATCAGCCATGCATTCTGAAAATAAGGACTTCTGAACACCATTATCAGTACTTTTCAATTTTGAAACCACAGTTATTAACCAACTGAAAATTGTTGATATAGCGTTTCATTTCTCTTCAGAGAAAGAGGTTTGAAGGTTGAAGCAAAGACAATGGGAAGTTGTGAGGAATCAATACAAGGTCGTGGCCACTCTATAGTTAATAAATATAGACAGATACTTCCATTCCAGCACCAAGAGATCATATGCTAAATGAAATCATTATATGTAATTTAATGAATTTTATGGGGAATAAAAAGAATGTCCTGATTACCACTATTCTACATAAAATGATAATAACCTGTTTCAAAAGCACAAAGTTTGAGTGTGTGACACAAGAGACATGTCCACCAGGTTAACAGGCCTCAAAAGGCCAAACATAATTAAGACATATTTTCTTAACAATTATTATTTCTTGTGGTCCTTACTTTCAAAAAGGCTGAACCATTTCAAACCAAATATTTTAAAGTGAGGAGTTTTAATGGGACAACTAGCTAAACTCCTGACTGTGGCATTTCCAGTGTGTATTGCAATATTATGCATATTACTAACGTCAAAACTTTAATTTAAAAATATTTTTAAAATTAAACAGAGGAAAATACCACATAAGTAGCACACACTTCATGTAAGATATTCCAGTTTCTCTGTCAGGACCATCAGTCATGCTGAAATAACGCACAGTTCTTCCCCCTCCCCACCCCACTTGTTTCTTTCTATCTGGAATTGCATCCAAAAGCTGAGCTAAAACCACTGAACTCATTTTATTTGGAACTTCACACTGAATTTACACCATATTTCCAAAGGTTACAAGTCCTGTGCTCATCTGCCAAAGATTTGAACCACAAGGTATTTTTTAGTCTAGTTTTTAAAGTTCAAAATTTTTTCAAGTTAGTGTCAGATTTGGAAATAACAGAGTCTATTAAATAATAGAACACTATTATTAATCATGCTCCAGAATAGAAGAACATGGAATCCAAAACTTAATTTCCATTTTCCTAGCTACTTGTTTTGCTCTTGGAAGCCTAAAAAGAAAAAAACCCCAACAATTTACAGAGTAATGCAGGATGAAAATGAAGTTAAATGGAGGTTTAACAGTAACCAGACACAGCTCCTTCCTACAGATAAAAATCATGTGAATATTTAAATTAAATCAAACAATTCACCATAACATAAGAGAATTTACAGTTGTTTGTCCTTTGCAGCCTGTCCATTAAGCAGAGCAGAACTGGATGCTCAGTGTTGCATATTTCTGGTATCTCTTGATCTACACTTCTCCCTGAAGTTACTCAGGGGCCAGGAAATACAAGGAGCTTTTCAGCACAGCCTCTGTCCTGCCCACAAGGGTTATGTGAATCCCAGCAGTGCCAAAGAGCAGCTCTGCAATGCTCCAAAATGGGATCTCTGCCCTTGAGCACTCACGTGTCCTGCCTCAAAGAGGCCTGCAGAGGCCTAGCCTGATAACTCACATCTTTATGGTTATTCAGACAGATGTGTACCAACTTCAGATACAGTCCAGTACAAAATAAAGAATTTTAGGAAGCACAGAATTTCCTGCTCAAGCCAAATCATGCTCCTCTGGAACAGCTGATGTTTTATTGTTTAACATGAGAAAGTGCAGCATTCTTTTTGTTTCCTTTGGAGATTATTTAAAAGAAATATTGTGGCTTCCTGGCAAGCACATAAAAACCAGGAGTCAGGATCCAGCAAACAGCTGGATTACAGATACCTGGGTAGAGTGACAAGAGACTTAGAGCCAACTAACACTTGGCCTGGACTGACTCCTCTCCTCTTGTTAACATGGTTTGACTTGAGTAGAGCACAACTTTACAAGGCTGAAATGATGCATTGATATCCCAGACCTTTGAAAAAACAAGACACCACTGTTTAAAACATTAACTACTCACCTTTTCCATTTTGACGGTGACTTAAATCAAAGCATTTTTTAAAATATCCAGAATACAGTAGATCATCCAAACTGGATGATTCTGAGAATTGAATTTTTACTCTAGAAATGGGTTCATATCCAATGGCCTTTAAAAACAAGGACAAAGGAAAGCCTTTGCTATGAAGCTGACAGTAGGACTGCCTTGAACAACTTTGCAAAATCCCTTATTTTGAGACAAATATTAATTTCACAGACTTTTCAAATCAAATATCTACAATAATCTTGCCAAGAATATTTAGAGGCTATGCTTAATACTCTTCCTAAAACTGAACAACCAGGCCTGGACCAGGGTGGAATATGGGAAAACAAACCCTGCAAACAATCCCTCCAAAGACAAGTTGTGTATCGCAAATGAAAGTCTCTTGGCATGATAAGGTTTTTCCACTGTATCAGTGTAGTGGTTTAACCTGGGCTGAGTGCCAGGGGCCCACTACAGCCACCCTCTCAGTCCCCCTTGCCCAGCTATAGAGGAGAGAGAGAATATAACGAGAGGTTTCGTTATTCATGATAAGGACTACAGCAAATTCTTTCTTAATCACCATCACAGGCAAAACAAGACTCCATGTGGGAATAATAGTCAAGTTTATTACTAACAAGATCAGAGCTAAGAGTGAGAAATAATAAGAGACACCTTTTACCCCCCACCCCCTCCTTCTTACATCCAACCTATTCTCCCACAGCGGTCAATGGAAAAAGGCGAGGTGGGGGGGAGGTGTTGCTGTGGTCAGCTGCTGTTCTCAGCCGCTGCTTTGGGAGAAGAGTCCTTCCAGCTGCATTCCATGGGGTCCCATCCCTCACAGGNCCAGCTCCACTTTGGGTCTCTCACGGGCTACAGCCTTCCCCCAGCATCCACCTGCTCCGGCGTGGCTCCTTCCCGGGCTACAGGTGGATCTCTGCACTCCTGTGGTCCTCCATGGGCTGCAGGGGGTCACTGCTTCACCATGGTCTTCCCCATGGGCTGCAGCTGGATCTCAGCTCCAGCACTAGGGGCATCTCCTCCCCCTCATTCTCCACTGACCTTGGTGTCTGCGTTGTTGCTCACAGGCTCTCACCCTGCTCCTCTCCGGCAGCCATCTTCATTTTCCTCCTAGCTTTTTCTTTTTTTTTCTTCCTTCTTAAATACGTTATTACAGAGGCATTCTGTCAACTACTGATTGGCCCGGCCTTGGTCAGCAGCGGGCCCAGCCTGGGCATGGGAAAACTTCCAGCAGCTTCTCGAAGAGGCCTCTCCCTCAGCCCCCCCCCGCTACCAAAACCTGGCCACAGCAAAACCAATACAATTAGACAACCTTCATCTGAAGGAAGAAGTCAAACTGAATAGGAAAAGAGGATTTTTTTTTTTTCTTTACATGCAGGGAAGTACAAAGTAACTTAGAAATGAGTTTTCAGCTTGAAACAGCATTTCAGCAGTGCATTCTCAGGTTAATTGGTGTGAAGGGAGTTCTGCTTGTCACCAGATTCAGAGGTACCCTCACAAATACATGGGATGAAGCACCTTGACGTTGGCTTTCCTTCTCTCCAAACCCCAAAGAGAGAAGCATCATGCTAAAGCACAATGTTTATCCCAGAGTCTGGATGCCAGGGAAACCTCTCCTGAGGTAAACTCCACCCCTGGAAGGAAAGGGACTTGGATTCATTTCCTTCCCAAGTCTTTACACTCTCCAAACAACTTGTCTACTGGATCTCTGAGTAGAGCTTACAACCAAAACCTCTACATTTGTTTCCGAAAATTTCAACTGGTACATTGGGGAAATCTGATTTTTTTTCATAGCTTCAGGTCCAGAAACTTTAGAGACAGAGTATTTATTAGCACAAGTTTTTCTAATTACTTGTTAATTGTAAAAACTTGCTAATTTCCTAGGAAGGAGGGTTTTTTTCAGATAAACTAAGTTGCAGGGAAGAGGAGATGTTTGCCATTTCAGCAGTCACCACAGAATGGACTTGACTTCCACCAGGCCTATGAACAGTCACTATAAGATGGTTCCACAGAGCCTTAACAAAATTTTCTCATTTAATGTGTAAAGTATGAGATCTCTAGTGCACAAGAGGGAAACAGGAGGAAGCCTGGAAAAAAATTTAACTCCCATGGTGATGAGGAAAACTTGCTTCTTTCTCAGCTGTTTCTATGCACAAGAACTGTTTCTATGCCTCCACTGAGATCTGTGCATTTTGCTAAGGATGGAAAGAGGAGCTGCCATGCAAAAATCCCTCAGCAGCGGTGCTTCTTTCCAGAGTTTTAAAGGAACAATGTTGGTTTTCTTTCAGTTTAAGCTATTTAACCCCAGTTCTCTGTGCTGTGTCCTCAGGAAAGAAGGGGCAGTGCACAGCCAACGGGATGATTATGTACGACAAAGCCGTGTGGTCTCCCAAGCCCTGCGTCACCTGTCTCTGCTCAAAGGGACAGGTGATATGTGACACAACCATGTGCCACCCCCTGAAATGTCCCCACACCATCATACCTGCAGGGGAATGCTGCCCAGTTTGTTCTGACACTGGTATGGTAACACTGGCTTTTTACTATTTTAAAAGGGTTATATTATCCTGAATTACATGGTAAGAGCAGGTCTTGGTAATTTCTACTCCAGTTTTTCTGAGTACACTGGCTGTTGGATGAGTTTGATATAACATTTAAATAAAAGATGTTAAGTATGCAATAGTAAAGATAATTATAGCTCTTTTTTATTTTCCCTTTTCTGCTTCTCCTCTCTTACAAAAATGTTGTAAATGTACGAAGAAATAACATGTACTTACAGTGTCTATCCCACTTCCATTTACAAAGGATCCATCAATAACTACTGGCCATTACTAATGTATTAGACATGCAGACTGGCAGATCTTTCTCAGGTGTATAAAAACATGCAGCTATTTGATAGAAATCAAGATAAGAAATCAACTCAAGAGGAGCAACAGAACTATGATCTTGCTTCTTCACATCACAAAAATTTAAATAAAATCAGTACCTTTAAAAAGAAAAGGAATGGAGGAGATGAAAATGAAATGTGATTTCCTTCCTCCACTCCCAAAACTCGAAGTTTGCAAAGTACTGAACTCAACCTGCTCTTACCATAAAAATATTACTCCTGTCTGTGCATGTGACACTGAAATACTCCGAGATGAGACACCACAAGAATTAACTGTAGAACTAGAAATCAAGTTGATTGAAACAATTAAACTCCTTCTATTTGAATTGCCCTGTTATGTGAGTAAAAACTGCATTTTGGCAATGGAATTCATGCATTTCCCTTGAGGAGAACAAGTCTTAACCTTTGTGAATTTGATCCACATTACCTCCCACTCCCAGACACATTGTATTCTCCCTGTTCAGACACCTCCACCAACACAAAAAACAATTTAATTAAGATTAGGTCAGAAAGGAAGACAATGAAGGCTGTATTAATTTTCCCACATTTTTTCTGAAGTTGCCATAAACCACACCTGTGTACAAACTGTTCTGCATGACTGGCTCAACCACTTCTCAGTAAAGAATGGTCTCAATCTAAGACCATATTTTCATTCCTTCAAACCCTATTCTAAGAGGAATACAATTCTGTAGTCATTAAATTTTTCCTATATGAGAGGAACAATGTTTGCTGAATTTTTACTTTCTTTTCTGTTGTTTTGTTCTCTTTGCCTCTGGTCAGGCTCCTCTTTGGACTCAAGTGCTGTTTCACTGGATGACATAAGTGAGTTGTCTGGTGACTCTCCAGAACCCAAGGACCTTGACAATGACAATGTTTTGCCATCAGCACAAACTCAAACTGAAAAGGATGAACTGCTTGGAATAGAAGTGATAGAGATTAAAGAGGGTCTGAAAAAAGATGAAAAGAGAAGAAAGAGGAAAGGCAAAAGAAATCGCCAGAAGCACAAGGGCCATCGCAGAGGAAAGAAGCCTGACAGGAGAAACAAACCTGCAGGAGGAGAACTGCACTATGACAGTGATGAAGATGATGGTCCTTTCCAAATTCCATCTCATTTCCCAATTCCTGTCCCACCCATAGAAGCCCCTCCTTTGCCATCTGGATGTTCCACCTCAGACACCACAGTAAGCTGCATTAATGCCAAACTTACACAAATACCACCAATCTCAGATCCAGATCTCACAAATTTAGACCTTACAGGTAATTAATGGGCCTACTTTGCCTGACTTTCATAACATCATCCATCCTCAAATGCAGTCAACAGTAGTGCAATACTTTGTTGTTCCTTATCAGAGAAAAGTGTGAGAATGAATTTTGCAGCTAAGCCTTGAAAACAATAAATTTAAAATATTAGATTTGCTTCCCAGCATTTAAATACAAATATGACTACATCTACACACAACTACTGGACACAATAGAACTGTTTTTGCAACATATTTTCTATGTGCAATACTATGAAATTCAGATGCAAACTCCATTTCATAACTCAAATTTTTTCTTGGATTCTGTCTTAGGAAATAGTATCACTACTATCTCAGATGAAGCATTCAATGGGATACCTAATCTGGAATGGATTGATCTGAGTAAAAATAATATTACCTCTCCTGGAATAGGTCCAAAAGCGTTCAAAGTAAGAAAGCTTAACTCTTCTACTATCCTTTCACTTTAAAGGAATGTTTTTCCTGCTTTTCAGTTTATGGATCTAAACAATACAGTTAAATCTGGCTGCTTCAAGAAATCTTGCATCATAATCAAGAATATCTAGAGATTTTTGAAGGACATTAAGTATTAAATGTCGAACAACAAGACAGACAGTTTTTCTGATATTCCATGAGTTGCAATTCAGAGATTTCAGCACTGAAGGGCTGAAATTCCTTTCACCACACCTGGGATACTCAGGTTCAAAACTTGTAGATTTATGTATCATCTTTCTCAAGACATTAATGGGAACCTTTTTAGCACTGCTTACTAAAAGAACAGCTTCCTCATAAAACAGGCCAAAGTCTTCCTTGCAAAAGAAATTTACAGGACAAAGTGATATTCAAGTGCATGTACATATTCCTTATTTGAAGACAGAGCAGCCCCATAATAATTTCTCATAAAGCAAGTAAGTACAGGTAGTAGCTCAGTGTGGAAGGGCCTTGTTTCATCAGGCAAGATGAGGATAAAAGGCATATGAACGACACATTAAATTATCACAGTATGTTTGTAGTTTTGTTTCCTGCCATTTGCAATCACTCTTCTTGTAGTTCTAACACCTCCCTTCATGCAACAGGAACAGATTTGGCTGATTTCAAAGGGCTTCAGCTCCTATGAAGTCCAAGAGGATGCAACAGACAGATCAGGAAGGTGCCTCAATTCAAGAATAAACTGCATGACCACTGATGTGCATTTATCAAAATGAAGCTGTGATAATTTTTCAAATTAATTTTTAAATGGTTTAAGTCATAAAAATACTCAGTTACTGAAACAGTTGCTGTCCTTCTGCTTCAGCAAATTTGCTGACCTACAGAAAAGCGCCAGTTTGCTCACAAATGAAGGACAGAGACACAAAATTTTTAAGTGCATGTACTTGGAACCCCTAAATACTGCACAGTGCAGTGAGGCAATACCTACATGAGTCACAGACAGCAGCAGTGATGCCAACAGTGGCACTGATGGTCATGAGGAAGGTGACATGCTCAATTAAATGCTTCCAGTTACACATGGCACTAACTGGCACATTTGTTAATATTTAGCAGAAAGGAACCAATGAATTAGACACTGGGAACTACTGCACTGCTGTTGAATATCTTAAAAAAGCACATGTTTCAGAAAATGATTAACATAAATGATTAACAATGATTATACTGTATGTTTAACCAGATGTGTTACACTTTGATATTCTAAGTTCTCTTTTTTATCCCTATGATTAAGATCCTGAAAAAGCTAAAACGTTTGTATTTGGATGGAAATATGCTGGTCCATATTCCCTCTGAATTGCCATCAACTTTGGAAGAAATAAAAATAAATGACAACCAGCTCCATGCCATTGATGAAGATGGCTTAAAAGGTATGTGGGAAACTAAACCTGATCATATGAAATCTTAAAGTGAATTTGAAAAAGTGTTCAACCAAATGCATCTGGTTTCATAAAGCTAGAAAAGTAATTGCTATCTTTGAAGTGTCATGTTTTCAAAATACAACAAAAGCTCAAAGATTTGCATGATGAGTTTTCTAAAATTCCATTTTCCACTCTCATGCAACTGCTTCTCTCCCACAGAAGTTTATATTTAAGGTTCCTAAGTAGAGATGGATTTCAAGTATTTTGAAGATACCTACTGTTCTGACCTGTAACCTGAGGGTTCAATGTGTGGTGAAATTGTATTTATTTTTAAATTGCATCAAACTGAACAGAATTTGATGTGCATGAGAAGCAAGGTAGAATATAACTGGAGTTAACCGTGATCATTTTAAGCCAAGTTAATCTTGGGCTGATAGAATAAAAAAAAAAAAAAAAGAAAAAAGGGTACTATCCATGTAATAATTTGATGGTCCCATCTCCACTGGATCAGTTTAGTGCTAAAGCTCTCTCTGGAGAAATATAAAGAGTAAGAAAATTTAAGGCACTGGCTGCAGTGCACCAAACTGCACTATAAACCTCTTGTAAAAAGAAAGTTATTTGGATCATTTGTTGTGAAATAATATCTCCTGGTAACATACACTGATCAACCCTGATTTCTCCAGTGACCTGCACTTGGGTGAGGAGCAGGATAATCCAATGGGGGCTCTCAGCACAGTGCATGGGAGGCTGGAAGGGGCAGCAGGGAGGGAGGACAGAGCCCAAGGGACCAGCACATTCCCACTGTCCCATTGGTGACTGGAGATCTGTGGGGATCACTGGGGACCACTGGGCAGCTGCACAAAGGTCAGCACCCACACAGGGCCCTGGACATCAGCTGCACAACCACAAAAAATGGGAGCACCATCCAAGTGCTGCAGCTGCCGCTCTTTCCACTCCGACTGGGAGAGGGAACTATAAATAAAGCTGTGGTCATTCTCCAAAGACCTACAAACTTATAAACAATATAATTCTATGATTATGAGATAATAAAATTTCTTCACTGTATTTTTTTGTTGCTGTGACCTGATCTGAATAATGTTTAAGACTGTTAAAGTCTCAATGTGCATTTTAACAAGACATAAGATGGCATTAGCTAACAGAAATTCCAACCTTTTCTCCCCAGATTTAAAGAACTTGGTCACCCTGGAATTAGAAGGAAATAAACTGAGTGAAGCGAATGTCAGTCCTTTGGCCTTTCATCCTTTGAAAAGTCTCTCTTATTTGCGCCTGGGAAGAAATAAATTTAGAATTATCCCACAAGGTCTTCCTGCCACTCTTGAGGTAAAAACAAAATAACTAAAAAATTTCAACCAACCAACCAACCCACCACCCCAATAAGACACCAAAAGATACAATTCTTTTCTATTTGACCTTTCAAAGCAATCCGTATTCTCACAAAAGAGAAAACAAGACAATTGCTTTGAAAAATTGTGTTTCTGAAGGTCACACTCCAGCTCCAAACTGACTCTGGTTGAGATTCAGAAATTAGCAAATATCCCTGGAATTTGGAGGGCAGGTAACAGCTACACTTTGATTTTGAAATGGGAAAACCCAGCATCTTTTGATCTCACAAATGTTCTTCCCAAATGCACTTACAGGAGTTATATCTTGAAAATAATCAAATCGAAGAAGTGTCAGAAATCTGCTTTAACCACACAAGAAACATCAATGTCATTGGGCTGAAGCATAACAAATTAGAAGAGCACAGGATAGCACCCTTGGCCTGGATAAACCAAGAGTAAGTACTAATAATTTAAAATACATTAATTTTATTTTTCTCTGTTATTAGAGAGTTAGCAAATACAATAAATATTTGCACTTCATTACTTTTAACTTAGACTTGTAATTATCCGTCGATTTGTTTGTTCTCCTTAGCTAATTTATCTTAATTTCCTTTGCCTAATTGTGTAATCCAGAAGGTATTATCAGCTGTCAAATAAAAGGATCTTTTACCTCAAATCTGTAACATATTAACATAAAAGTTTTTTTTTCTGACTATCCATTTGAAAATAAGCATTAATTATAAATAATACCCCATACAATTATATGGTAATTTGGAATCAATACATAATTACCTCACAGGTAATTAAAAAATAATTTAATACTGTCCTAGCCTGATTTCCCATTAGATTAAAAACTATAAAAGTAAATAAGATGAAGGAAAGATTGTGCAGCTGCATTTTCTAAGAGGAGAATATAAGCAGAGTAAGCAATGAGAATGTAATGAGAAAAATAAAATACTGCTTTTGATTCTCTTGGTAAATAATTTCCTAATTATGAGGACACCTGGCCATCACCTGGCAGTGCAGCCCTGTCAGCTGATTCCTGAATTTGGAAATTTCTTAGTCTGAGAACAACCACACTGTTCCTACTGACAGCATCTCCCATCCCTGGATGTGACGCACGTGGGGATGATTCATTCACAAAACAATTCCATTTCAAATGGGCTTTAGAACAAAGTTTACAACTCCCTGTTAATGGGATAAGTCCCAAGCTTATTATGAGTCCTGCAGTGTAAGTCGTTATTGCAGCACACACAAACGAGCCCCTTGGGATTCTCCCTCTCAGCCCCCTCTGTCCTCATTACTGAGGATCTCTTCCCACCAACAAAACCACTGTGCTTGACTGATAATTCGACTTCAGTTCTTGTTATTCCCAGAGTAATTACACATGACCATGTTCCCTATAATGCCTTCTGTTCCAGCAAGAGAAACAAGTTTCCCTTGGAAATTCAGTTCCCTTGTAATCCCATCAAGCATTACCAATGCAGTGGGTCAGAGTGCTTTCAGCCCTTTTTTTTTATTCTTTTAATGCAGGAATTTGGAATCGATTGATCTCTCTTATAATAAGTTATATCATGTTCCCTCCTACCTGCCAAAATCTTTGCTACATCTGGTACTTGTAGGAAACCAGATTGAGAGAATCCCAGGTTATGTGTTTGGCCACATGAAGCCGGGGCTCGAGTATCTCTACCTGTCCTTCAACAAACTCACTGATGATAGCATAGACCCAGTGTCATTCTTTGGAGCCTACCACTCCCTGAGAGAGCTGTTTTTGGATCACAATGAATTGAAGTCTGTACCATTTGGAATTGATGAAATGAGAAAACTGCGTTTTCTAAGACTGAACAACAATAGAATAAGGTAATTTACACACACACACACAGAATTACCAAGGTTGGAAAAGACCACTAAGATCATCAAGTCCAACCTAACAACCCATCTCTTTTATCTCTTTTTTATAATAATGGCATTAAAATAATGTTATAAGATGTGCTTTGCTTTAGGCATGTTACTTTTATGTAATTATTTATTTAAAAAAAGGTCTGAAGAAGGAGCTAAACAGAGTTTTCTTGTGCAGTATTTCTGCATATGGTAAAAGTGACCTTATACCCTCCCTCACAGCTGTTGAAACTGCTCACAAAGATGTGGCACAACAGTTCTGTCCAAGAAATTAACCTGTAGCAGTGCTTGGGTCACATTCCCTGGGGCAGCTGGTCTTGGACAGGCAGAGCAAACACCAGATTTTTGTTCTCCTGGAGCAGAGCCCAAAGTGATTCCAGAAGACCTGGAAGAGTCACCAGCTGGTGCTGGTGAGCAGGGTCCAGCCAGCCCCAACTGTGCAGCTCTCCAGTCTTGTGCTGTTTGCAAAGCAAAGCAATGACAGACAGAGGATCTGCCACGTGTTAGACAGAAAGATTTCATTCAGCAACACGTGGCAAAACTTCCCTTAGGAAAACTAAGTCTATGATTGTGGCTGTTTGAAAAAGGGCTTTTGAAAGGAGGTGTAAGAGCGAAACCCCACTTACCCGATTAAAATTCAGTTTTCCTCAAAAAAAGCCGTCGAGGGGGGAACGGACACCTGTACCAGTCCCGGTGTCCCCGAGGCCGGGGCTGAGCAGCGGCTTCTAGCCCTGTCTCCGCTGCTCCCGGGAGCACGGAGGCTGGGCGGCGGTTTATCGCCGGCCATCGCCGTGCATGGCCCCAGGGGCTATCTTGTGCATTGTAACCCAGACAGCTTCTGTCCCTCCCCACTGTCCCCCGTCCCTGCGAAGTGTATGGCCGGAGACCGTCCCTTCCCGCACGAGCACGGCAGCTTTCCCGGGGAGAGTGGCGGCCTGGGGTCACAGCCGCAGGGAAGCCCCAGTGTCCCTCCGGGGCAGTGGCTTCTTACCCCCACCCCGGAGCGCAGGCAGCGGCAAACTGCCCTGGACCAGCGTGGCCAAGAATTTTCAGCACCACGGCTGCTGACGGACAGCAATAGAAAGCTCGCCCTGGCATCGTGTTGGCGTTGTGACATCTCTTGAGGTGCGGCAGCCATACGAACAAAGATGGCGCCTAATGACCGTGACTTCTCCAACGAGAGAACACCGGAAGTGAGGCCGGGCCCGAATAACTGGACGAATGGGAAGCTGCCTGTGGCTGGAAAAGAAGGTGATGACTTTCAAGCGACGAGGGAGAAGGCTTGAAAGCCAAAACACGGCCCCGCCCCGGCCTCTTTTTCGGCTGCCGCTGCTGGGAGAAGCATCACAGCCCCGGTGTCCAGTATCTGCAGGCCCCCCCGGCAGAATTCCACCCATTCCTCTCAACCTGGGAGCAAGCAAGGGAGGGGAGGGAGCTGGCTGGTTTTCACCTGTGTTTGTGTTTTCCAGAGAGGCTGAAGGGCAGAAGGTGCTTCCAGAGAGCAAGAAGGGAAAAGACACCCTTTCCTACCCTTTCCCCCTGTCCCTTTTAAATTTAACTCCCTTGTAATAAAAAGTCCCCTTGCTGACCATTCTATTCAGTTTTTCCGTCGCCTTTATTGAACTCACGCCCCCCTGAATGCTAAACAGTGTTTAAACTACTACATTTTAGTGGCGCCCAACGTGGGCTCAAACCCACAACCCTGAGATTAAGAGTCTCATGCTCTACCATCTGAGCTAGCTGAATTTTAATCAGGTAAGTGGGGTTTCACTCTTACATCTCCTTTCAAAAGCCCTTTTTCAAATGGCCACAATGATATAAAATGAGAAATCAATGCCAGGAGAAAATTTTAAAAGGAATGACTTTAAAATAAATATAATATTGAGAAATTTAATGTACTGGCTAATATTTTCAAATATCTAAATAGACAGCAATGCTAAAATCAATTATGAAGTTATGAGTTGTCTTGAATAATTGTAATCCCTCCCCCGTGTCACAGGACGGTTCCCCCTGAGCGCATCTGCAGGACTCACATCAACGATGATGATGATGATGACAACAGTGAAGAAGACAATGAAGATTCACGTTTGGAACATGTTCATCTTGAAAACAACTACATCAACACAAGAAAGCTCTCCCCACATTCCTTTTCATGCATAAGATCCTATTGCAGTGTTGTTCTTAAGCCACAGAAGACCAAATAACCCCCAGTTCTGCACTGCAGCCCCATCTCTAGAGGCACAGCTTTATTTATTCTCTGCTACTAACAGGTCTGCTTATTTCTGATCCAAACCCTTCTTACTGCCATAAATAAGATACTGTAGATTACATACTGAAGTAAGGTAGTGGTGTATTTCTTCATATTGTTTCATTATAAAAATATTAAATGTAAAAATTGAAGCTTAAGATTACGTCATCAATTTTTATTTCTGTTAACACTGTTTGAACTGCAGCGCCAAAAATGCCCTCCACAAAATCAGATTTTAGAAAAGAATATAACTAAATTCTCACCTTGGTCTGGTCCTACTTGATTAACTGATTTTAAAACATTTTAAATGGTACCATCAGCTTTAAGAAATGATACAGATAGAAGTCCTTGAGCTGTGAACATTCCACCAATGCAAGAAGCAAATACCTTAAAACATACATGGTACTGGATTTTCTACCAAACACTTTGCACTGATAAGCTGCCTTCCAACTGAAATTTCAAGAAAAAAAAAGTTAAATTGCTTGTTTTAGATGATCCTGAAAACTTCCTTTATTTAAACACAGATTCTGATGAGTTAGAGGAATGAGCAGTTAATTTCTATGTGGATGCACAGAAAAGCTGGAGGCAACTGCACATCATAAAATCTTCTAAGGGCACATATAAACTACTGAACTGCCATTTTATTATCCTCACTCTGGAAGTGAAGGTTTCCCTGTGCCTTTCCCACACATCCCAATCTACTGCCTACAGACACATCCTATAATCAGCAGGAGCACCCTGATCACAACAGCATTTAGCAGTCAAGAGTCTCCAAGTAGATTTTTGGCATATTATAGACAGAGTGAGTTTTGTTTTCTCTGAAGCTACACAATCATGATTATTAAAAACAAAGTCACATTCTTGTACCTCGAAGTTCTCTCTCACTCAAATAAACCATGACCACAGTGGTGCTTGATCTGCAGTGAGTCAAAACATAACACACTTCTTGTGAGAAACAATTCTGTGTTTTGTGGATTCCTGAAAAGATTTCTTTGGATGATTTCCTTGGTAAAGCATGGTCACAAGTCCTGCCTTTGTGAAGTTTGGTAAAGAATGGTGACACCATCAGGCTGAGGCTTTACACACCATGTTCTATTTTAGGTAATTTGTTTTCATTTCTTGTGTACTTTCAACATTTGGCTCCTTCCTTTCACTTTCCTTAGTACTCCTTTGTCTTTGTAGAACACTAATAAGTTCCAAAACTACTCTTTTAAAAGATTAAAAAAACTAAATTAAAATGAATACTTCTAGTCTGCTGCTAAACATCTCCAGACCGACTTTGCAACACTGCTGAGCAGTGCCCTCAGAAGCTTCACTTAGCATTTTGAATGCACAGATTGCCCCAAGGAGGGATATGTAACCATGTAAACAACCTGCTGTATTACAGCATTTTGTGCAGTTTTATAATAAATTTAATAAAACACCATATACTGAAGCATTTTCATTCAAATAGAATTCTTCTCTTATCAAACATTCACACTTATAAGACTCATGATAAAATCTCCACTGGATTTGCAGGGGATGACACAGCTAAAATACAGATGACTAAAGATATATTGCGACCATTAACATACTTTTTCTCCAATATGTGCTTTTCCACTATTAAGATATCATAAAAGTTCATTTCATGCCAGTAATTTGTCTAAGATTATTCCTGTGGGGACTGAACACAATGAGTATCAAGCTTACCTGAAAGCACAGTGACAAATTGTTCCCACAAGAAGCCCTCGATAACGTAACGTGACCTAAAGTAAAGCTATGGCGCAAATGTACTGCCACAGTAGTGAAAAGGAAAAACATTTTAGAATCAGAACCTAACAGTAGCAGAGGCAGAAGACCAAGCAGGAAGAAGAAGCCAAGGGATGAAGGGTATGCAACAAATGGCTGCTTACTCACTTCAGAAGTACACGGGCGATTAAACTTGGGTAACATTTCCATATGTCAAATACAAGCAGCTTAAATCCATCCTCTTTCAAAATTACCAACCACGTTGGAAGTGGAATGGGGTTTGTTTTATAAACCCCCACTACTTTATAACAGTGAACCTCAAAGGATTTTATAAACAAAGTAAATGGGATTATCACTATTTTACAGCTTGTGACTGTAGGACAGCGAAGTGACCTGATCACTCTTGTTTAAGAAAAATATGGAAAAAATGTGGAATTGTTGGTCACCATTAGGATAAAAATGTACAAGGACAGCTTGACACTAAGCCCCTCTGGTTACTGCTTATTCTCTAAAATATTTTTGAACAAATAATTAATTTTTGCGGATTTACATTGGAAATTAATATCCTTCAAGAAGGTTGTTGGTTTGAGAACACAGTATAGTTCTGCTAAAGTATTATCCCACTCAGGAGTCCCATAAAATACTATGAAGCAAGACATTAGTCATTAGATATTCTTGGGGAATTGAAATAATTTGTTTGAACTGCAGCCATTCTGGTCCCTTGAAAATTTCCTACTTCTTACACAAGTTGGCACCACTTGATCCTTATATTCTGAGAATATGTTCACTCAAGAGTCACTGGGAGAGTCTTCATGGCAAGTCCCTGATGAGAATGTGCTTTGAGGGAGAAGCTGTTAAGCCAACCAAGAAACAACTTCGACAGACAGGGGGATCTGGGGAGATGCACAGCAATATTCTCATTTCTCCTGTTCTCCAGACACAGGAGTAGCTGCAACTTGTATTTGCAGATAAATTCAAGAGAGAACCAGCTTCAGAGATTCCCCATTAGAATTTTTTAACCATTTCAAAGAGGAAACTACTGATAGTACAGCAAAGACCTGAATAAAATTTTGTCAGTAACACAGCCAGAGACAAATGCAAGGTAAATATTTTGGAAAAAATGATGTAAATGTTGAAATTATGAGTGAGTAAGGTATTTCAAGTCAGTAAGACACTCAAAATAGCAGAGGTTGGGATTCAATAGCCACAGCAATTCCAGAACCACAATGCTTTGTGGCATAAGAGGAATTTTTGGGGTTTAGATTCTCTCTGTTAGGTTTCCAAGTTCTGACTTGCATTGTTGGCTCATGCATCACACATAAGAATTTTGACAAGACTTGTTAAAGCCTTCACATAAGTCCCATTATAAATTGAAATGTAGCAGAGGACATCCTGTGGTTACCACAAAGGTATTGACATTGCCCTTGTTATCGAGTAGGATTTTTCTACTCGTTAAATGATAACAGAACTTTGATGATCTGCCCAAACTGTTGTTTTGTGGGCAGGGACATGAGGTTCTGGTAAGATAGAAACTGCAAAGGTGTCCAATAAAATGGGTTGTTACCGTGGAAGTTTCCTGAATTCAAAGGAATGTTTTCTCTGAGCAAGGTAAAAGATCTTTCTTAACAAAAAATATCCTACAAAAACTTCAGAAAAATAAAGGCTCTGAATGCCTCCTGAAGTGAGATTTTTATTATTAATGCCTACATGTTGAGGCTGTTAGAACCTCTGAGAACCAAAAAATGTTGAGCTCAGAGTACACACCCTTTTCCATTTCAATTTAATAAAGAATAGAGATCCCTTCATGACAAAGTTACAAATCATTTAACTTTGCCACAAATCAGTTGCTGTGTGACCATTTGCTTTCTAGTTGCCCAAGACAAAGTGAATCTCACCCAGTAAAAACACTAGAGAGTGGTTGATGCAATTCCTGAATTTCAACTCTGAAATATCCATCAAGTTGCACTTACTGTGAACACCCCTTACCATTCAGTAAGAACAAAAATCAGAACTGGGAAGCATAATTTTTTCATTTCTTTACCAACAGTTTGGTTACTCTTGTATGGAAAGAAATCCATGGAATTTCAAGATCTATCTCAAGTCACAACTTCATAAACAGTTACATCACAGCAAGAAAAGAAACAGTTTATAATTTTTGTTGTATAGTAATACCAATCTTAATGAGTTGAAGCTCTCATGAGAAAACATGTTCTAATTTAAGTATTATGTTTATATCCCAATGTATGCAATCTTCAGACAAGACTAGGGACAGTGAAATAGTAAAATTAGAAGCAAATTCTAAGTAATTTTACTCAATAATCCCACTAGCTTTCTGTATGAAGCAGTTTGCAGTTTACAGGTCTGCATACTATAGGTTTGTAGAGCAATACAGTTTCTGGTGCTCTGGAAGTTTCATTAGGAAGCTTTAAAATCTCTACTTATATGGGAGTGCAGGCACCTAAACTGTAACTCCAGGGACTTTCCTATATCCTCTTTGGATTTACAGCCTCAACCAACCAACCAACGTCAAAGCAACAAAGAACATGAAAAATCAACATGTGTTACCTTTTATAACCACCTCTCCTTGATGAAGTTGTCTATCAAGTTATGGAGGGCCAAGCTTCAGGCCAAGTCGCTGCTTCAAGGGGCTCAGAACCATACTCTGACCATCTGTAGAACATCCCAACCACAGAGGTGAAGCCAACACTTTGGAAACAGTGCATGTTTTTAAAGAGACTTCCTGTAAAGGCTGGTTTTGGCTGCAGGAAGCATTTGAAGGTTTAGTGGACCAGAAAGAGCAATGAACCATGTAACCCACGCTCATTTGGAAGAAAACCTGTGTAACAGACTTACTGTCCTCTTGAAAAGTGAAAAAGGTATAAAAATATCCATGCAAAAGGACTAGTTTATAATATGTTTGACTTATTCATTAGACACACACATTTCTAATGAACAAAAGAGTGATCCCTGCTGCTCTTGCACATTTAGCAACATGACCCTTCTCTTACAGCTACTCATCATTGAACCCCAAACTCTCTATTTTCAAGGCTTTAATTTTACTTCTTTTGGCACACTGAAAACCAATTCAAATGGGGAAAAAACAGCAGACATGTGAAATAAGAGTTCTGACTTAAAATGTCAACAACTTCTGTACCGTCTCAAGCCCCAAAGTATTGTGGAAAAATGTTGGAACACTTTTTCCATCTAAAAGTCGTGAATACGTCACTTAAAACCCTCTAAAATGTATTTAACAGATCTCCTTTTCCACATTAAGAAATGATCATATGATCAAAATGAATCTAGCTTTTTATTTTCCCAATAAATTAGCTTACTACTCACAAGCTTTATACCAATTCAGGTACCAAGCAGCTACACTCAAATGCCTGCAAGAAAAATCTTAATATTTTTGTTACAAAAGCTATAATGAAATTCAATGGAAATGTACTGTTTAATGTTCCCAATATCCAAGTAACAAAGTCTTATTACAGATGTAATACTCCTTGCTAACAGACACCCTGTTCCACATTAAAATTCCATCAGGAGAGACTCATAAAGACTTAGCATGGGTTTTTCCTTTTCAGTTTAAGAAAGGAAGAGAGAACATCAAACAGAACTTTTAATAAAAATCTTCCACCTACATGAGCAAGATGGAAGGGGATGCAACAGCGACTAAATCACTAAATTACCTTTGAGAACACATTCACACACCACTGTGTTTCCTGGAAGAACCTACATAGCTGAGCACTGCACAGAAGGTTTTGATCACATCAAAACCCAGTTAATGATAAATTACCATCACTTTTATGATACTGAAATACTCCAGTAAAGCAAAACTAAACCAAGAGATTTGTCAGCACTACGGTGTCAACTTTTTCACACAATAAATTTCTTAATCTAAACTGGGTAATGTTTGATCAGTCTTAAAAGAATCACAGAATCTCCTGAGTGGGAAGAGACCCACACGATCATCGAAGTCCAACCCCCGGCCCTGTACAGACACTCCAACAATCCCACCCTGTCCCTGAGCCTTGTCTAAACACTTCCTGAGCTTTGGCAGCCTTGGGGCTGTGACTACACCCTGGGGAGCCTGGTCAGTGCCCAAACACCCTCTGGGGGAAGAACTTTTTCCTACGATTCAACCTAACCCTCCCCTAACACAGCTCCAGCTGCTCCCTCAGGAATGGCAGAAAAAAAGCCAAACTACCCCAGGGTGAATCTTGAAACTAAACGAATCATCTTTCCTAAAAACACGGCTTTATTTTGCTTCAAGGAAAACAAAAGCAAGGGAATACCATAAGCAGCAATTGCTTTTCTCTGCAGAACTATTTCTAGTCACTGTCAAAGATGGGCTCTGGCCTAGATGGGTTCTGACCTGATCCAGGACTGCTGGAGCCCTGTCCTGTCCTGCCTAATTGTGCTGGACAGATTCTTACACGTTTTCATGAAGCACTTCCTGACTTTATCAGCCTGTGAACACAGTTCATAAAGTTTCCCAATATACAATCTGGTCATTGCTCTGCAGTTTCTGGGAGCAATACATGACTGTCTGTGCTCTGCAGTCATCTCTGGTAAAAACTCCCACCAACGGAGTGTCCCAGGTTATTATAGGACAAAAATGGGAACCTCGTTTGAACAGTGAGGTGGGGTTGGAGGCTGAGGACACCTTCACCTTGTGCCCTGTAGCTGAGGACTGTGGCTGAGGCCCACACACTCACACAAACCATTCAGTTTCAGTCACTCACTAAAACAGAAGCAAAGTTTGATCTGTATTTCCTACAGGTCTACCTTTCATCAAAGGAATCCAGAGGGTTTATGTCCAAAACACAACTTTCCTGGTGACTAAAACTAACCATGTTTACTTATTTTCTCTTGGGAGTTTTATTTCAATGGGTGATGAGATTTATCTGGGGCATTGGATTCAAAGCTTTGTATTCAGAAATTGTAATTTTTTCAGCTTGGGGAAATGTTGTGTACTACAACTGGTTGGAAGACCATATTAATCTCCAGAAAAGGAGAGATCTTATCTTTTCCCCAGACTGTAGCTTCCTTTAGAAACATTAATTTCTTCTCTACGAGAGGATAAATCCATGCAAAACTGTGGTAGCAAGTAGGAGCAAGGCAACTGGGGGAAATGCCTGAATATTGCTTATTTATGATAAGGCCTAATAACTCTTATGGTGCCCTCAATAAATCACCTGGTGTTTGGGAGGTACAAAGGCTCTGCTACTCCCTTTTCCCATAGAGGCCAGGGATGCTCCTGCCTTCACATCCAGCCCTACGAGTTTGCCAGACTCAATGGACACAAACATTCTCTGGAGTCCCTACAAGTGAGCAAGTACTCAAGAGTTGAGTGAATTCCCCAAAACAGTCTGCTTGAGCCCTCTGACTCTATTCATTAAATGGAGGGGGTTTTTGAGGATTTAAGAACTAAAATAAATTAAAGCATTCACAGTCGCATTATTTAAAACGTTCATCTTAAAAACCCATTTGTTGTAATTTCTTCCTTAACAGTTTGTTATATAAGGCACTTCCCACAGCCACTTTGTAAACAATTACTGTATTTTGGTAGAAATTCCATCTCTTTTGTGTATAATTCCATGTGGAGGATGCAGATCTCCCCACAGATACTGAATGCAGACTTCTGATTCATAACCTTAGGCAGTTATTTAGATTAACATGTCTTTGATAAACTGAGTTATTCAGACCAGCTCACAATGTACTGTTTCCTACAAAGTACTTCTAAGTATTTCTGTTAATTCAGAGAAAATTCATTCCAAGTGTGCAGTATTATGAATACACACACAGAAATCTGTAGGTTTTCCATGCAGTATTCCTAAAACAAATCTATGTTTCTCTATGGGAACTTTTCATATGATAGTAATACATAAAAGCTGACTTATTTTTTCCGCAAGACAGATACTTTTCTCAAAGGAGTAATACTGAACACAGCTGTGGAAATATTAGATCTTCAGCAACACTATCAACAAAGACAAGAATCTTCTAAATGAGTTATGTAATGGTATTTTTTAAAGGATTAAAATTAGGAAAAAGGATTAAAAAGTACTGACTTTTTTTCACAGCAATTTTTCCCAACCCCTGAAATTTTGCTATGCCATTAGGTTTCATCCTCTGGCCTTATGCATTGAAAAACTGTCATGGGAAATGATAGCCATCCTAAACACTTCAGGGATCATACCCCCTTTTAAGTGACTGTTCTTTATAAACATCAATGGCTTCCTTCTAATGCAGGATGGCTCTGGACTCACCCGGCGAAGGTTATTCACTCCCAGTCTTCCAGGGAAAACTCTTTCTCCATTTTTTCCAGCTTATTTTTTGGCTCTCATAACAAAGAACTCAGGAAGCAAGACTTTTCCTCTTTCAATTAGAGCAATTACTTTTTGGGTCTATATGAAACATTAAAATCCACTTCACTTTATTGTACATTTCCACAGCTGAACTACAAATGTTTCATGAAGTATGTCCTTTTGGTTTGAAACTGCCACCCACTGATTTCTTTAGTGTTAACCTAGTTTCAGCTTTGGAAAAGGCAAAGTAATTATTCTCTCTCTTTCTTGACAACATATGGGTTCAAATGAATCTGTATTACTTATATTTTGTATTTATTTTGACAGCCTCTGGTAAAACCTAAAATGAAAGAAACAGTGATTAATTCTCTATTTTACGTGAATTAAATTTCTTTCTAATCTTCTGAACAAAGAACAGGCCATGGTTTTATGTGAGGAGACATGTATCTTTCACATTAATTGGAAAACAAATAGAAATTCTAATAACCAAGAAACAGAAGTATAGCCACAGTATACAGTTTATACAATCATAAACTGACATATGTCCATAGCAGAGAGTTGGAACTGGATAATCTTTAAGGTCCCTTCCAGCCCCAATTGTCCTAAGATTCTACGAAATTATCAAACCTGTAGTTTGCTTATTTGACAAAATAAAAGTTATCCATTGATAAGTGGGTTTGCTTTCTAAAGTCAAAGCTCCTTTGTACTGCTGCGGCCAGGCCAAATGGAAATTACCCTTTGTAGAATGTAAGCATTCAAGAAGCAAATAACAGCCTCCACTTTACAAAGTGTTCTACAAAAAATATGTCATCTTCCATACCACAGGTTAATATGGAATTATGACATGTTTTCTTCCAATTTACATAAGTATTTCCACTGAGTGGTAAAAGTCATCCAGTGAATTTCTGTCTATGATAACAAGCAGTGCAAAACTGTCTATGGTGCCAAGGTTTTTAACTAACACACTCCCATATTTCTAAACAAATACCTTTTGAAATAGTATATCAGGATATCTCTCCAACAAATCCAACTTATCTGGTAGTTTCTACATTGTCTTTCAGCTTAGTTTAGAAGTTTTCGTCTTCCTATTTCTTTCATTTTACATGAAAAAAGTTGGAGAGGGACTTTTTGCCTGGGCAGATAGTGACAGAACAAGGGGGAATGGCTTTAAACTGAAATGGGGGACATTTAGATTAGGAAGAAATTCTTTATTCAGAGAGTGCACAGGTTTCCCAGAGAAGCTGTGGCTGCCCCATTCCTGGAAGTGTCCAAGGCCAGGTTGGATGAGGCTTGGAGCAGCCTGGGATGGTGGCAGGGAGTGGAATGAGATGAGTTTTAAGGCCCATTCCAAACCAAACCATTCTGTGATTCCATTTTTTGTGTCAGCCCTGCTCCAGCATCTCCCAGGCCCCATCCCTGCCTGGGCCATGGCAGGTGAGGCCGAGCTCACACCTGGGTTCCACCAGCCAGGGGCTTTCTCTGCCCTAACGGAAGTGACCCCATTTGTTCCAGGCTGTAGCAGATCCAGCTTTTGGAATATCCCATACCCACAGAGGGAGCAACACCAAGAATGTGTTTGTTACTTTATACACACAGGCTGAATTTTTTAATATGTAAGCATAACTAGTAGGAGCAGCTGCAGAACCTCAGCATATTTTCACTGCTTAGAAAACAGACTCAAGAGCACGTTATTAGGTCTGTTGTGGTGTATCAAAGACTGCAGGTTTTCCCTAATTTACATTTGATGTATTTTATTTTCTTCTTATGCTTACGTGTGTTTTTTCCCTATAGGTGAAATGGGAAAAAATGAATGGTAGAAATAAAAGACCCCCAGTTTTTGGTATACAAGTAATTAAAGGAAATTGAAATTGCCTTTTTTTAAAATGCCTACTTGAAAACAATATAGATTATATAGTACCTATGATTTAACAGTACCATAATTATGGGAAATACTAAAACCACAACAGCAGTGGTTAACTACAATTAAAAGAGACTTTTTCAGAAGACTCTCAATTCATTGGGAATATTTAGTGTTGGACCCAAACATACATGAAACAGTTACTGCTGTTGTGTGGACGAGAAACAAGTAAGATTCTCATGGAGAATTCCCAGTGACAAAACACACACCTCAACACAGGCTGGGGTAAATAATATGGTAAGGAAATAATTTCTTTGATAATATTCTTCTATTTCTTGCTGAAAGCTTCATTTCAGCTATTCCAAAGTAATAACTGGTGTGTTTCAAAACTTGCAGACAAATTGAGTTTGGAGATCTTCCTGGAAATCTTGTTACTTTTTCCATCTACAAAAGAGATCTGCTCAAATTACATGCAAATATTTATGGACCCTGGTTCTTCATCAGACATAGAAGTGCAAATTTTAGCCAAGCACTATCTTAAAAATGTGATATTTACTGCTTCCATTTCTAACAGTCTATCACGAACTGAGTCAAAGTCATCTTCTTTTGGATCTTTGGATTTCTATCTGTTATATAAATTACTTTTGATGATGAGTAAAGTCACAAAAAAACGTAGCAAGAAATTAAATTAAATTATCTTTTCAGTCTAACATAGTTCAAATATTTTCTGGGTTTTTTTCCTGGAATATAAAGGACTGGGTGGCCAGGCTTCTTTTTCTTAAAATCAACAACTCACTGGAAATTGATGACAATTATAATTAAAATTGTTCCCTTTATGTTCTGAACAATATGAATCAGACAAAGACTGTGTAAGGAAATGTATTTATTTACACGTCCCTAGTATTCATACTGTTTCTTAAAGGGAAAAATCAGCATTTGCAGGTGATCAAGGTTTGTGGTTTTTTTTAAAGAATTGTTAAACTTTGGCTGAGTAAATGCTTGATAGTCCATGAGGAAATGTTCTCAGTCCAGCTTGTATTCCGGAACAGAACATTTTCCTTATTGTTGGAGTGATTCAGTAGTTTGGCACTGGTTGCAGAGTTTTTCATTTTAACTACTGTTTGATTTTCCATGAAAGAATGTCTGGTGTTTCCAATGTCTCCAAGGCAGATAAATACCTCTATTCCATAAAAACACCATGTAACATTATCCAAACTTGTTGAGCAGCATCACAAGCAAGACTACTACTTCAAAACCTTCAAAACCTTCGGCGATCAGGCAGAGCAGCTTCCTGAGCTGGTTTGGTGCATAAACCTTTTTACAGGACCAAGGAGAAGAGCATCAAAGTGGGAATAAGCAGCAGAGGGACTTCTGAAATTGGCATTCCCACACTGAGAAATTTGTATGAATCTGTAGCCCGAGGCAGAACAAAGGTAACTGACTCTCCAGAGGCAACACAAACTGCCTGCAAGGGTGAAAAAAAAAATTTCTTCAGGTGACTGTTTTGCCTCTGCAGTTATTCCAGATGCCCACACCTCTGCATCCATAAACACGTGATAATCCATGACAATCACACGATGTACGTACATGTACACTTGCCTTGGTGGCTCTTTTTGTACACAGCTTCTCCATGCTGCAGCTATGACCCGCCCTTCAGTATTGCTGTGTTGCTAATAAACATCAAGGACTGAGGACTTGGACTGCAAAATGCAACTACATTTCACTGCAGTTCCCAAATCAGCTGCCAAAATCATGCAACAAAGTACAAGCCTATTAATAAGCGAAAGTTGACACATGTGTGATAATAAAGTAAAATGACTTTTTAATATATTTATATTTAATACTGAAGAATCAAGATGAACTACAGAAGCTGAGGAGCAGTTTTTATACACTCAGTTGGCTACATGGTTTGGTCCAACTTGAGAAGAGCCAAAACTTAGCTAAAACCAAAATATGTGACTGCACTCCACATGGAGCAGCTGCGAGCACAAAAGGAATAGGTCATGTTATGAAAATGTGATGGGCAGGGTCCAAGGCAGATTTGTGCATTTGATGGTAGATTCATCACTTTATGTAAACCACATTTATAAACACTGCTAGAAAATGAAAAAGTACTTAGTTTGCCTTAGAATAACCAATGTATACAAGACCAGCTTAAAACAGAGTTTGCAATGTAAGCATGAGCCACATATGGCAGCATATGTTTGCTCTCTCAGACATATAAAGGAATACAAACACAGTAATTCTCAATCTGGAAATCCAGATACCAATTCATATCACTGATAAAATAAAAATTAAATCTAAAACACCATCTGAATTCTTTTTCATTTCATATTTTACCATAGTGACACAGTATTCTGAACCGCAATGTGCTGGATATGCGCCTATCCTTTGCGTCAGAAATTCATCACAACTCATAAACGTTACATAGGTATTGTAAGAGAAGACAGAAATCCAATTTTCAACCAATTCTTTCCTCAGAGGAAACAGAAATCAGTGAAAAGATCTGAGCAAATGATCTGACCTCATATAATTTTTTAATTATTTAAATACGTATTTCATAGGAAAATATGCAGACATTTGCTTGCAAACAAAATACTCCCAGACTACTATTTGAGAGTCTTTCTCTTCATTAAGGCCCCAGTGTCATGGATTAAAAAACATCAGGACATTGGAAATAATCTAATGACACTAAAATTAAAGAAGAGGCTCATAAAGTAGATTGAGAACCACTAGTCTAGTTTAGTTTTCAGTATTGCCATCAAGTGGTTAACACCTGAAGTTCTGAATTTGGCAGTCAAGAGACCCCAGAAGGTGATTTCTGAGTATTTTATCTTAGATGGCAATTATTTCACATCAAAATACTAAATCTATGTCTTGAGATATTAAATAGTTTCATTAAAGAACAGTATGTCCCTGTAAGCAAGATGTATTTCTGCCATATTGATCCTACATGTTGTACAAAATACACAACGATCCATTGTAAGGTAAGATGGGGACATTTTTTCCAGATACTGCAACTTTGGGAGTCACCTTCAGTATGGAATAGGTTATGACCAACTTTATACACACAGGAGTGTGTTCCTACCACCAGAATCAACTCTAATGAAAAAATACTAATAAACTCCTGAGTATTCATCCAAAATTGAGAGGGAACATTGCTGCAAACCGGGGTCAGCTGGAACTGCTGATTCAACACTCTGCTACTGAAAGAAGTGAAAAAAGAAGCCAGTACAGTTCTGTCACAGCCCTCAGTCCCCACTCTCCTCTTTGACACAGCCAAGAAAGCCTTGGAGGTTTTTTTAAAACAGCAATTTAATACTAATTTCCTCAAGTAAACCCATCCAAACCAAGTTATTCTAAACACAGGGGAGTGTTTGCTTAGGAAGCTTTGGTTTCTCCATGAAGGCAAGGGAAGGCAGATCTATGCAATTTGAGATTTCAAAAAAGTGTAAGATCATCCTTCAGATTTTTCTGTGGGAATGTGATTGCTTTTGAAACTGCAATTTTATTCCTTGGGAAAAGTGATAGGGAGACTCTTTATCACAGCCCATCTGTGCTACTGGAACTGGAGCACATGCAAGAGCGATGCTGCAGGTAACACAAGCCTTGCCTTGGTTGCTGTCACAGCACCAAAGCTCTAATTTTTGGCACAGTACCTCTTTTTTCCTAAGAAAGTAATAGTAGACAAAATAACTATTATGCAACTTGCACAGGCATTTTGCAAACAGCACCATGTATATTAAAAAAACCTCCAAACAAATAAAATTTCCAGGCTTTTTTTCTTTCCCCAAAGCAAGACCAGACTTTTAACATAGAAAGGAGCTAATTAAAGAAACAGATGAAGTCAGATCTGCACGGAACTGGAAAAATGTATTGTAAATTTATTGAAACAAACTGTTTCACTGACTTTGAAACTTGCTTTAGGTAAATCCCATTAGTCAGACACTTCTGAAGTTTACATAAACAGGAGGCCTAGGAAAGGTAAACAAAGGATAACCCAGTTCCTAAACATTGTGATGTCCTGTTAAAACTTTGTAACGGGGTAAATTCTCAAAGACATGGGTTTAAACCCACAACTTCAACCCTTAGCACAGAATACTGCAAATATTGTCTGTTTTAAAGAAAAGATCATGTTTATTACCCATACATGAGACAGAAATTGGCTATATTGACTAAAAAATCTGATGTACAGTTGACATTCTTGAACCACCTTCCTCAGCCAGGCAGCTGTCAATTAAAAGCAGAGATAAAATTTATAAATAATTGCACTATAAACTCCTAATTTTCTAACTTCAGAAAGCTTTGGCAACATTCTGGTCGCTCCAGGCTACTGGTTTACTCTGCCACTGGCTGAGGTTTCCCAGTTTTATTCAAGTCACACTTTTTAAAGAATAATGGCTAACAAAGTCATAAATAATTGTAATTCCACAGCAGGAATGACCTGAAATGGACCTCACTGTACTTCCAATGGCCTGATGTCAACTATTATTAAACTACAGGTTTTATAAAGTCTTCCACTAGACATCTAGAGTTAAGCCAGAAGTTTTGGCTCCAATACAGGCAGTGATGAAAAACATATGAGTGGTAACAAGGCGTCTTAATATCATTCTTCAGTACTAAGATGGGCTAATCTGAGGCAGCACTTTACTCTGGTATCACCCACGGTGCCAGGAGGATCAAGAACTTTGGAAGTGGACTTTTTCTTTATATTTGCCTTCTGTTTCACTTCCTTTTTTTTTTTTTTTAAATATGAAATAACTGGACATCAAGACCTCAGGCTGGATTATCATAGTGCTCCTGGAAGAGCTCCCAAACTTACAAGGTATGTCCAGTTTGAATACCTGCCTTATAGAAACTGCAATAAGGATTTAAACAACAGGTTGTCAGTTACTATGCGCAGATTAATAATGTCAGGTAACTTAGAGTTAGAAATACCCTTTTTTTTTTTTCTTTTATGGAATACTTGAAAATATACTTTGCAGCTGAAATAATTCTGTGTTTACTACATCTGAGCTGAAAACAAAAAGAGCTGTAGTGAATTATTTAACTATTAGAGACATCAGAAAGATGCTACAACTGACAGTAACATTTTTTCTCAGCTATAATAATCTGTAAAGATCTACCCTACAATTACAGAAGTTCTTATAGATACAGCTCAGTGTTAACTTGCTGTAATTTGGTATTCATGTTGGTGGTTTAAGCATGTATCAGCAAAGTAATTAAAAAGAACCCATGAAAGAGTGAACTTTAGATGAACTACAACCTAAAAATGTTCAAGGATCATATTCAGTAACAAGAATCATAAAAAGTAAATACTCTATAAACAAAATTTATTTTGTAAACATCCAATTAATTAATACTGCTGAACTTCAATATTGGACAGTATTTCTGACAACAGAAACATTTCTTCAGTACTCTAACAAAAAATTTCTTCCTGTTTTTCTTAAGCAATTTAAGTGAATCAATGGAGTAGACAAAGAGTTAAACTCCTTTTATTTCTGGAATGGGACAATGACTAATAGAACCAGAACTATTTTTAAATATAGATTTCAAAACAGCAATGGTCTTGCCTTTCTTTGGACAAAATCTGTGCACAGAGCAATGATTTGTGTTATTAATGAACACAGGGACTTTTCTTTGCCTCTGTAAAGACCACCACTGGGTCATTTAAACATTTCCTTTTCAGAAACAATGCCATAGGAAATTGGTCTCCTTACACCGGTAACAGAAGTGATTTCTAAACATGATTTAGAGTCTTTTTTCAGTCTTAAGATTTTATGTATTAACTCCTTCAGTGCCATAACTGATAAGACAACAAATACCACATACTGCAGGACTGGCATTAACTCCCAAAGAATCCAGACTTATTTGTTGTTGGGTTTATGTACTCACTTCTCATTAACAACACAACTCCTGTCCTCACAGAAAGGATTTCTTCTCTTCCCTTAACTCATGTTTAGAATTTTCACATCACAGAACTATTGCAGACTTATGTGGGAATTTCCCACAAAATATCTAGAAGATGTTAATCATATTAAATTATACTGTGACATCACCTGTGTTTAATTAGTTATAAATTATAACTAATAGCATAGAAAGTGGCTGTGTCCCACATGCTGCTTGGCAATAAAGTTTGGGTAAAGATGACCATATCAGTGAGTATATGCGTGTCCCAAATGACCAGTACAGTGATTTTAGGATTGTTACACACTCAGGAAAGCAAGTCAGCTGTACAGCATCCCTCCACATTCAGTCACCTCACCTTGGGGTGGCTCATGTTCCAATGGAGAGGTGCTACTCAGCAGCTTTTTGTGCTGAAGGATAAGTAGGATTGTGATAAAGAAGGTGGAGTGAAGCCTGAGTTCACCACAATTGTTCTTCAACTCATCTTCAATGCTCTGGGCTGTAAAAATGAGAACGGACAAGGCCAGGCTTTGTCCAAGTACCAACAAGTCTTGCAGCTCGTGCATATCAGGAATGGCTGTCCCACCTCGCCTGCTTCCTTCTCTTTCCATTTAAAGTTCCAGCCCCATTCCTTTGTGCTGGCTCTGGTGCTCCACAGACTCAGTTTGTTCACCCAGAAAGAATGTGTTGGGGTTTTTTTGTTGCTTACATCAGTTTTATGCCTGTTGAGTGAGTTCAATCAGCTCAGTGAAGAGCCTGAGTGGAAGAGCTGGATGTACCTGTGAGCAGAGCCAGTCTCAGCTGGCAGCAGGGGACCATAGAACAGTTGTACCTTCTGAAACAACATTTCATAAAACTCTCACGATAAAATAACTGAAGAATTTCCAGAAAGATCACCAGATATAGGATTTTAGGCTTTCACTTTAATTGCCTTACTCTGGAAGTTTAAGCATGCAGAAAATTTGTATAAGTTCTTTGAGATGAGCAGCAGGGTCAGAGCATTTCGACAGAGACATATCAGCATCTATTTACTGGCACCTCAAAACTTCAACCAGGAAAAAAATAATTTAAAAACCTTCATAAAATTCATTTCTTTGGAATCCATTCTTTGGCAGCTCTTTGACCAATGCAAACCTGGAGGCAAGATTGGTTATCATCCCTAACTACTAGCCAATAAGGGTTTCCTAATAGCAAAATGGAAAGATGAAACAAGGATATTTTCACTTTCCTTAAAAAAAAACCCAAACAAAAAACCAAACCACAACAACTAAGTCTTTCTGTAAAGGGACTTGCTTTCAAGAGATTTAACCCACAGGACCAATATATGTGATCAATGACATATTTCAACACTATTGTTTTTGAACTGCTTGTGGGCAACACATGTTTTTCAAGAGCTCAAAGTGACAACATCTCCAATCACAAGAACTTCAATGTCTGAATAGTCTGAAATCACAGTTTTTTGGATATCTGAAAGGAAATATGGAACCCATTTGCTACAGACACGAGTGTGGGAACAGATTTTTAAGTTGCTTCAGAAGACAACTTCCCAGCACCAGATCCAAAAGAGCATTTCAGGAACACATGCACAAAATTATCTTTTAGATGCAGTAAAACCAGATAGCCAGTGCCTCTCACAAATAAAAGTCAGCAGGGTCTTGGAAATTAGATGTCCCCAGACATGATCACGCTACAATGTTTGATGTCCTACGCGTGGCAGTGGTACAACAGCACTGAATAAAGCACAGGGCATTTTGCCACTTCATACCCAAGCAGCTGGGGAAGAAAATCAGCCTGAGATCCCAACTGTCAAACCTCTGTCATTACATCACTTGTCCAAAAATAAGGAGAACTTGGAAGCCTGAAAGTCTTTAAACTTACCTCCTAATGGTATGACTAAAGCATTGAAAATTCTGACTGTTTTCTGAAGCTGAAATACAAGATTCAAAGGGTTGAATATTGCAAAGGTGTACAGCCAGAGATGGTCACAGTTCTCTTGAAAGGAGGTTCCACAACTTCTCCCCAGCACTGTTTATATTCAAAGACTCTTTCAAGGACACACATTGCATGGGACTGCAAGAACCACCACAAAATTCTTTCCAGGAGCGTTGAAAGAGAACATTATTTTGGAATCTAAAGGAAAGTACGTGGCCAAAAATACACGTGAAGATTCCTTCAAGAGATTGTTTAATCAGTGGAAGTACATGCACTCCTCTAATGAGCATGCAACTGGAATATGATGGTAACTACCAATATTACAGTTATATGTTGTTTACCTGCAAGATATGAAGTACACTGTGCTTCTGTTTTCAGACAGATTTTTGGGGGAAGAAGTCACTGCATTATTTTTATGTAATCTGAACATTGTCAGCTTTTTTCTTTTTAAACACTCTCAATCAGACAGTTACAGAAGCAGCAGCAATGTCTGCAGTGCAATACATTTAATGCTGTAATGAGCCATATCCAAGGAACACCAAAATGACTGAAAAGCAGTACAAACAAGACCTCAGTTTTGAATAAGCCAAGTCAACACCCCTGTACAGCCCAGCACACTCTCTTTCTTGCAACTGAGGATCAATGACAATATGCCTACAAGATATTTTTTGTCTCTAAACAGATCATCAAGCATTTAAATAGGAGATCAAGCAAGAATTAACATGTATTTAGTATTTCCATAAAGAGGTCTATGATGGTCTAAATAGAAACATTTTATACACAGGATATGCATATTAAAATTTACAGGAGCCCCTCTTGGTTTATGAAGCAGACTGTTGGATCCAAACAATTTCTGGAATTGGGCTTTGGAGGTCAAGCTGAGGGCTGAACCTACAGCATTTTCTCAGAGTTGCAAAACATCCTGTGGCAATTCTTACTATTTAACTTTCCCCTGTACCTTGCTCCTTGTAAGAGCATTTGGCCAAGACAATATTGTTTAGAATAAAATCAGTAGAAAATATCTATATCCAAAAAAATCAGTATCTTTCCATTACTGATTATCATTACCCAGATAATGCACTACACTGTAGTTTAAGACTGGACTCCTGTTGTTCCCAGTGCACCTAAAATAAATCTGGTAAAATTAGAACTTAGAGAGGCAAAATAAAATGGAATAAATAGCTGTAATGGATCAGAGGTCATTTGGTTTGTTCAGCCTGGAGGAGACTGAGGAGAGACCTCATCACAGTCTATAACATCCTCACAGTAGGGAGAGGAGGGACAGCTCTGACCTCTCTTCTCCCGGGTCAGGGACATTCAGGTTGGATCTCAGGGAAAGGCTCTTCCTCAGAGGATGGTGGGCACCGAACAGGCTCCCCAGGGTTTGGGCACTTCCCGCGGCTGCCAGAGCTCCAGGAGGGTTTGGGCAAGGCTCAGGGACAGGATGGGATTGTTGAGGTGTCTGTGCAGGGCCAGGGTTGGAGTTGACCCTTGTGGGTCCCTTCCAACTGTATTCCATGATTCTATATTTTTCTAAAGACAAATCTATTTTTTAAGTCCTTTGTAACTCGTGTATTCTTCTTAGACACATCAGGGAAATATAATTGTAGTCGACATGGGATTTTATGTTTGAAGGCGCATTAAGTGATCTAACATCTTTCTGTCTTCCACACTGAAGGACCTTTAATTACAAAGGAAGATACTTTGAAGTTGAGAGTAATCTAGAAAGCTGATCGGTTTATGGCATTAAATTCAAGCACGGTCCATTTTCTTCTCCTATCAGCTGCTGCCCTGTCATGTCCAGGGGAAAATTGTGTTGAAAAAAAAGAAAGAGAAAAAAGCAACCCATGTTGTTTTTTTTTCAAAAATACACACACACAAGTCCTGAATTGCAGCTTTTTTTTCTGCATGCAATTTAAGTTAGTGATTTCAAATGACATGGATTCCTAATACATGAGCCCTCATCAAAGAGCTCTTCTCAAACAGAAGTGAACAGAGAATTGGGGTTGTTCAGCCCAGAGAAGGGAAGACTTCAAAACGACCTAATTGTGGCCTTGCAGTGCCTGAAGGGAGCTGACAGGAAAGATGGAGAGAGACTTTACAAGGGCCTGGAGTGACGGGACAGTGGGAATGGCTTCACACCGACAGAGGGCAGGGTTGGATAGGATACTGGGAAGAAATTCTGAGGGTGGTGAGGCCCTGGCACAGGCTGCCCAAAGAAGCTGTGGCTCCCCCATCCCTGGAAGTGTTCAAGGCCAGGTTGGATGAGGCTTGGAGCAACCTGGGATAGTGGAAAATGTCCCTGCCCATGGCAGGGGGTGATCCAGATGGTCTTGAGGATCTCATCCTACCCAAACCATTCTGTGATTCCATGAAATGTGCTCCATGCAGAGATGAACTTCTATCAATGGCAATAATAAACCAACGTGGGACATGGGAAAAGCTGTTGTCAAGACTGAAAACTCTGCTTTTCCAGATTACCATAGGAAGAGTTTAATAAGAAGTATTTAGGGAGTAGAACACCAAGTGTTTACTAAGTATCCTGCTGAGTGCATTTTATGCATTGCTAATCAAGTATTTCCCACTTTTACAAGCAATGCACATACACCCATGCACGCCATTAAAATTAATTTCTCCATCGAGAATTAATAAAATAAATCCCATTTCAAGTTCTGGTTAAGTTTATTACAAAAATTACTCTTCAAAACTTGAAGCAAATGATGACACTATTTGTAAAACTCAAATAAAAAATTTTGATGTTACAATAATGTCTAATGAATTTAACTTACTATTATTACCTGTCATTTTATAGTAATAATTTATATTTTAAAGACTATTTTTATATTCTTTGTATTTCATATACTAATTAAAGCTGAATATTTTTAATACCCCATTTTTCAGGACCAGAGACTGTAGCAGTTAGTGAACAGTTCAATACTTCTATTTGCTGTTTCATATTCACTAATTCTTGTGTTTGGTCTTTTGTTTTTCTACTCTCCTTTTCAAGATTGGTTGTCCTGATTAGGAAGCTATGAAAGAATACACACTCCTTCTCTTCTTGGCTTTATGCTCTGCCAAATCTCTCACTGGCCCTTCATATTTCACACTAAAGAATATGATGCTCCAAGATATGGAAGATGATGATGAGGATGACGACGACAATTCTCTGTTTCCAACCACTGAACCAATTCTGCCACTAATTCCTTTTGACCTGTTCCCAACTTGCCCCTTTGGATGCCAGTGCTATGTGAGGGTTGTCCATTGCTCTGACCTGGGTAAGAATGAATTTGTGTCTGTTCTCCACTGGACTCTCCTTTACAGGATTTGTCTTTCAAAAGATGAACTATACAGCTCCATAAATTGCACACATTCACACATTCCTGTACTAACCATTTTCAAAAGGTTTCAAATGTTTTCCATTAGGATTGCAAACCATATTTGTGTCCAGCACTTTTTAACAACATAAATGCTTCCCCAGTTTATGTTCATCAGTTTAGAAAACCAAAAAGCTGCTGCTGACACCTTCCATTAGCAATGGCTTCTACTGATAACATTGAATGGAAAGGTATTTAGAATATGTAACAAATAACTGTAAAAGTGTTTGCCTGAATACTGGAGAGGGTTAGGAAGTACATAATAATCTGCAGGGTTTTCATCCCCTAAGACAACAATCACAGAATGCAAAAATGCTTACATTTACATTTTATATTACACTTTCCCCTGTTTTTTTTTTACTTGCATGACATTCTAACCAAACAGGGGATCACAAACATTTGCTGTATCTTCTGTTTGCATGAGATGAGCTATTAGTGCCCTCTCTCAAAAAGGAAGTACTTCATTCACAGCTACAGAGAAACAGGTGAAATGATGAGCAAACAGAGAAAAACAAACCACAAGGAAGTTTAATGTGAGCCCATAAATGGGATACAAACCATTCACTCCACTAAAGTGTTCATCACTGGGAACACTTTAGGCAAAAGCAAATCTTCTCCTGTCACTGCTGCAGGGACATCCTAAATCCAAATAAGTCCCTAAATCCAAATTCATTACCAATTGCTCCAATTTAAATTAGTGCTCATGAAGTTCTCTCATGATTCAAGGCACTCAAAGGACTGTGGTCCTGCCTCCAGCACAGTGACAGTGACATTTGTTCTCATCACAGCTCTGCCACCATCCTCAACTTCACCCTGGACTGCTCATGGTTTAGAAACGTTGAGTCCATACATAAATTGCTGGGTTTTTTTAGAATGTGTCATTATTAAGGAATCAAAATAAACTTGCTGACAGCAGCAAACTGTGGTTATTGCATCTGGTCTACAGATGACAAACCACTTTACATAAGTTCAAACACAGAAAAAGCCCACATCAGTAGACTTCATCTTTAAATAACTGCACCCTATTAATTACAGAATAATTGATAATAAACTGGATACCATTCAGCATTTCAGGCATCAGCATTTCCACTGAAAAGGAAGGTACTATCCCTAATAAGTTTTTTCTGCTGGTTCAGGATGTCAGATGGCCTGACTTGAAGTGGTTTGTAACTGAACTGGATTGGGGGACTGACACCCCTGATAATGAAGGACTGGCAGTGGGAGACAATCCTTTCTACCACCTTTGTGGTACATTCTCACATCAACAGTTCCTCCCATTATCAAAAACTCCCTTCTACCCTTTTCCTTAAGGCAGTTCATATCTTCTTTCCCATCATAATCATCAACAATGTCACTGTGTTTTGCTGCTTAGCAGTTAATTTCCTTGGGCTCACACACAGGCAGATAATGCCTCTCTCTGTGTCACACACTGGTACAGGTTTGACATCAATTCCCCGCAACATCCCACCAGACACTCGGATGATTGACCTTCAAAACAACAAAATTAAAGAAGTCAAGGAAAAGGATCTCCAAGGTCTCACATCACTCTACGTAAGCTTTCTATTTCCCAACTTTGAAATCTTATTTAGCAATCTAAATTATTTCAATACTTTTAAAATACAAATGGTATTTTCCTCCTCCAATTGTATAGATAACAAGTCTAATTCCTGCATGTTTGAGTGTTTCCACATAGTACAAAGCAAATTTGGAGCTGTAATAACAACTTTCTACAACACCCAGAAAATGTACCACATGCATCTCACCAAAGATTCTCAAGATTTTTCAGTTCTTGGCATGTACAGAAACATTTCTTGCATTTTAAGGGCTGCAAGACAAGGGCTCCTTTTTATCTGCTTGGCTGGAAAACAGAAAGAACTAAATCTCACAGGAGAAACAGAATTATACTTTCTGAGGGTGTTTGCAAAAGCATCCAGCACATAACTAACACATAGAGCACTGAAACCAATGACACATATCCAACTGACCCAAAGAGAAAACAGACCAACAATGAATTACTGAAGCAGTCAGGGCCTTTACTACTAATTTTTAACAAGCTCACATATGCACATAGAGACAGGCTTTAAAATAACTACCACTGGCAACTGACAATCTAGATACTGACAGTACAAAACGACCTTTTATAATGAAAGAAAACAGGAGAGTCTCAGGACTGGATAAGTAGATTAAATCCACTTTAGAATATTTATTTCTGTAAGGTGTCACTCTAGATCCAGTATGAATCAATATTGAAAATATTAAAATTTGCACTGTAAAAATGACAAATCCATCCCACAATCTACAACAAATTAAGGACAGTCTATTCCCCCTTAGAAAGACATGGAACACACAATAAACTGACATAAGGAACATTTCTAACACATCAGGTAGAAATCCTTCCCTGTGAGGGTGGGGAGACCCTAGCACAGGTTGCCCAGAGAAGCTGTGGCTGCCCCATTCCTGGGAGTGTTCAGGGCCAGGCTGGAACAACATGGGACAGTGGGAGGTGTCCCTGCCTGTGGCAGGGGGTGGGATGAGATAAGCTTTGAGGTCCCTTCCAATCCAAACCAGTCTGTGATTCTATAAAACACATCCTTTTAGTCATATTTGGTTTCTGAGCACAATGTGAAAATTTAGCAGGTCTAAGTGTTTATAAATGAGCTTGTTAATTATTATGGCTTAAGCTAGGATAGAAAAAGTAGGAACCATATGAATTCATATAAATTCACAGCTGGCAGCAATTCCCCTTGTCTCATGCCTGGGAACAGAATGGCCTTAGCAGCGATTTAGGGGTAAACACAAATTGTGGTTTATATTCTATATAAAAGGTCTTACAGAAACTAATCTCCAAGGGCTGAGGAAAGCACTGGAACCCATCAGCAATCACCACATTATATGTCAGAGTCACCACTTCATTATGTGGTAACTGAGCTGCTTTGCTTTGCCTTTTTCTCCTCAGTTCATTTGTGGCAAGGCCTCACAACATTTTTACTGTGAGCAAAGTTTACTTTGTACAACTTGGCTGAGTCCTGGAGTAAACTTAACAAAGGCAGGGATGGCAACTGGGACTAGGAAGGAGCATTTCCTGTTTATTTCCTTAAGATAATCTCATTTTTTTCTGGTAAAAAAGATTAATTCTGGCTTGCTCTATTTTTATTTCCACAATTAGAGAGGAGGTAACTTACCAACAGCACCAAGAAGTCAAAAACTCCTCCCAAAAGGACTAATTTACTGCACAGAAGAAACTCAAATTCACAAGAGTTGGAAAATTATGGAAAATAATATAGGTTCATAAATCATATAGAGACATGAATATCTAAGAGACTCAGATAAAAAATGTCACTATTATTTTGCAATATTATATTGGAAAAAAAGATGAAATTCTGAGTTTTGAGAACTTGTCTGCATTAAGGAATAGTCACAAAGTATATAGCCTCCATACAATCCCACAAAGCATTCCATACAAACATCCTGTTTTGCCAGTTCTGATCCACTAGCACCTCGTCAGCTCTGACTAGGATTTCCCTACCTCCTCCATCTTTCAGGTTCTTTTTCACAGTCAACTGAAATGCCCAAAGTGCTAAAGTTTGGTATGACGGAAAAATATTTTAAACAATGTTGAATTATATATCAAATTCATTACTTAAAGTTCAAAATCATACCATTCTTGGATAAAGAAATTTCTCTGCCCTCTACCCACGTCTCACAGGCACTGGCTTTGAACAACAATAAAATATACAAGATCCATCCCAACGCCTTTCAGCCCACCAAGAAGCTCCGACGACTGTATTTGTCCCACAACCAGCTGACTGAGATCCCAACAAATCTACCCAGAACCTTGGCAGAACTCAGAATTCATGCCAATAAGGTTAAGAAAATCCCCAAGGATGTATTTAAAGGAATGAAGTCTCTACATGTTTTAGGTAAGTCCAACTAAGCAGAAAATGTCTTTGTCTTTTAACTATATAGAATTTTCATCCCAATGTGCAGTTTCCTCTCAAAACTCTATCCATGAAGTGGGAACACCTCTCACAATTTAATTTCTATGTGAAGTTGCTACATAGGTCAAGCTTTGGGCAACCCTTCGAGCCAAGTTAGAGAGTCTTAATTGTCTGAGAGCTGTGAGTGCCACCCCTCAGAACAGGTAACAAAAGCACAAAATTTCTATTCCATAAATGCCTTTTTTCCCCCTTTGGACAGAAATGAGTGCAAATCCTCTGAACAATGATGGAATAGAGCCTGGGGCTTTTGAAGGAGTAAATATCTACCATATAAGAATTGCAGAAGCCAAGTTAACTTCAATTCCTAAAGGTATGCTTTGCCTTTTCTATTTTACTTGTACCAGTACACTCTTAAATAAAATGCTTTAACATCTATATGAGTATTAAATTTATAAATTGTTTCGTATTTTCATTACCACCAACATCCTATCTTATTTTAGTATCCAGTTCCAGATCCTAAAAGAGTGAAAGCACAGACAGACACACAGAGCACAGACTCTCCCTCTCCTGCCTTCTCCCTGGCCTGAGGGTCCACTCCTCTCAAAGTCATCCAGATTCCTCTCAGGAGAAACAGTGCAAAGAAATTCTTAGTAAGATGCCACTTCCCATCTTTCACATATCAGTCTCCCCAAAATTCTCATAAAGAAAGGATAAACTCCTGATAATTCATCTGGGTCATAAGGGATAAAGAATTCCCTCTTCCTTTACGAATTTAAAATGTAACTCCAGAATTTCTAACTGCAATTTCTAATGTCTCAAGACACTATGTAGCTCAGATGTTGTGCAATAAATACAACTACCTCAATGCATTTGGCATTTTATACATCTTTTGATGAAGTTTTGCTAAGTAAAACTTAACATTCAATTAAATTTAACAACAAATCACTCATATAAGAAAAATAACTTGTGATTTGGAGGTAGCAATAAATGAAAACACTAACTTGACAAATCAATGACCTCCACACACAAAAAAGTAGCCTGAAGGAACTCAGTACAACACTCCACCTGCATTTTCTGCAGGTCAATGGGGTATTTAACCAAATTAACATGATTTTCAACTAGTAAAAACTACTAGCTAAGAGAAAAAGGGAGGACACAAAACATAATACCATATGCTTTACCAAGCTTTAAGTTACAGGGAAACTAAATGTTGGCCTCTTACTTATTTCTGATCATTCAGATAAAGAATATGTTTTTTATTAAATTTAAAATCTTCTTGTATGTGTGTGTACATATATATATATGCAGAAGTATGTCTGTAGAAGCAAACACTGAAAAAACCCCAAACAAAAACAACTCTCCCAAATTTTTCACATAACTAAGATCAGAAACTACCTGGCTGCCTGTGGTAACTCTAACACAAAAAAAAAAAAATCCCAAAACATTGTTCTAGTATCATGATAATATCCTCTCCTGTCACTCAGCACAAAAAAACATACATAAAATTATTCCAGTTTTGTCACTGTTCTAGAGAAATCTCCTATAAGGAGACACAGCACGAGGCCCAATATGTGGTGTCAGATACAAAACCAAATCAACACCAAACAGGATTTACCACAGAAGTGGAAACTAAGTCTGTAATCCCTCTGTCTGCAGATGTTATAATGGCCCAAAGATTTTAAAATATAACTTTTAAAATGCACTTCTGATCCGTTCTGATCTGTTTATGGTGTAACTCGGGCACCAGCAGCACATGGAACTGTGGACTGGAATCCAAACTGGGAAAAACATGGCCCAGAGAGTGCCAGCTGGAATACAGGCAGGCTGGGAAGCAGCCACATCCCTTCAGCACTGCAGGCACAGGGAGCAGTGCTCTCCTAGCCCAGGAATAACGGGAATTGCCTGGTGTCAGGCTGCCCTCTAGGCTGAGGCTGTAAAACTGAGCCTAAGCTCTGCAAACAAATTCAACCTGGCAATGATCTTTCTTTGCCTTCAGTAAGAACATATTGTAAAGATTCCCAACCTCCTGGTCCATTCCTTGGCAGTTTTGAATGTGAAGTGTCTGGAAACACAAGAGAAAACATTCTGGCATGGGAAAGAGCCTATCAAGTATCTCATTTTGCTGAGAGGATTCCAAAAGCTTTCCTCCCAGATCAATCCCAGCAGCTCTAACAGCACAGCTGTTCCATCGTGGAGATGTTCAAAGAACTGTCCCTGGTTCCACAGGAGGAGGGGTTTGACTACAAACTGAGAGAATTGCACGTACAATTTACATCTTTGACAAGTTAACCAAAAGCACATGAGAGCTGTTATAAAGGAAGCCAAGAAAATTGCCACATTTTGGACCTCTGAAATCTTAAAATTAGTATATGCACTTTCACTTCTTTTTTTTAACGTTATTATTTTAAACCAAATTACTTTGATTTTTTTTTTAAAATTAACATACTTCCATCCAATAAAACTTGGATGCAGACAAAGATACTTCACCCAATTCTAAATACAAAGGCAAGAAGGTGTTTGCAGCATAATAAATACTCCAATCAACAGTAAGTTGGGTGGTTTTTCTCAAACTGTACATTTGTTTTCCCTCAGATTTGCCCTCCAGTCTCCTGGAGCTCCATTTAGATGACAACAAGATCACAGGAATCGAGCTGGAGGATTTTAACCGTTACAAAGACCTTCAAAGGTAACATTCCCATCCAGGTTGGGGTTTTTTTTGCTAAAAGGTCAGGCCTGGCAAGATCTCTTATTTGATACTCCTCTTGTTAATGGGAGAAAAGAGAATAAAAATTTTTTAGTGTTTTGTCAGAATTGTTATAAGAACAAGCTTAAAAACCCCAAAAAGACCCAAAAAACTACATGAGCCTTGTTTTGCCTACAGTTTGTAATAGAAAGGTGGGATAAGAAGAGCAGGTAATTAAAAAAAATACAACATCTATAAATTCTTATTAATTTATTTTCATAAGTACAGTAGCTGGTAAAGGAAACAACTTAATAACTGTTTCCACATGTGATGGGGTTTGAGGAAAAATGCCTGTTTCTGAGGAATGTATCACTGATGTAGGACTAAAGAAGGGAGTTTTCTCTGCAAAGCTCAGTTAAGAACTCTGAAAATATGGCTCAGCACTACTGAATTTTGGATTTGGTAACAGAAAATACTATCCAAGAGGAGCTACTGAACTGCCTTTAGACACCAACTTCAGTTTCTGAGGAAATGAGGAGAGAATGGATAAACAGGGGATGGCAGGATGGGCAGAAGGAGCAAATTCCAAAGGGACCTATGTCTCCACTTTCTGAATCATCTTTCCAGAGGCTCAAATCTTATAGCAAACAACCATATAATTTATGGTTACAAGAAAGAAGGTAGTCCTGCTTAGTCAAAAACTTCATATTTTTTAAAAAGCTATATATTAAAAAATCTTTCTTTACAAGACTTACTACTTTGGCTATTCATTAGAACAGCACTTTTTAATACTGTGGCATTGGAGCTACACTACTTGATAAAAGGGTATGATTTATTTTACAGGCAGGTGGATTGATGTTTATCATTTAAACTCTTGCCACTGTAATTAAAAAACCTGCTTGCAGAATTGAGCAATTGCTCACCTCAAACTGAGGTCAGCTGTGAGCTAATCTCCTTACAGTAGAGATTAAATTAAGAAGTAAAAAATATTTGTTAGAGCAGTTGAGAGTTTTTTCCTATCAGAGGTAAGATTTCATCATCTTCCCCCAGTTCTTCCCCCCTGTTTATTCCTGTGTATTTCAATGAAAAAAAAGGATGCTCTTCAGTTCTGTTGTGAATCTCAACTAATGTTTAAATAAATGTCCTTTGTACTATTTCTAGGCTGGGCCTTGGGAATAATAAAATCAAAGATGTGGAAAATGGAAGTTTTGCCAACATACCAAGTATCCGTGAAATCCACCTGGAAAAGAATAAGCTGAAGAAGGTTCCCCCTGGATTGCCTGAGCTGAAATATCTGCAGGTCACACACTGAACTTAATAGAAAGCTCCAGCAGTTACAAGTTCTTTGACTTTCACCCTCTCACACTGATTAGGTCGTAACCAAAAGGCAAAATTAACTGTCACGTATATTCTGACTTGATTTTCCTGCCAGGAAAACCTGTTAAAGAAATAAAATTGCACAGCAGGAACACTTCCTAGAAAAAAAAAAAAAAAAGGACAACAATATGCTACACCCAGAAAATGTTTCCAGAAAGTTTGTTACAGACTTATCATAGTTTCCATATCAGCAACCCAAAGTGGAAATTTTCCACTCCTGCACTGAAAAGTCTTAAATCCAAAGGCTGAAATGATAAGATTTTAAAATTTGTATTCAGAATGAGAGCCATTTGGCAATAACGTGCTTTCAAAACACAATTATTTCCTGAATTCTGGAACAGCAATTAAAATCATATCTGTTTTATAAGCGACACAGGCCTCAAGATCCTGAGCAGGACAAAGCCTGGGGACACATGAAGAGATGCACAAATGGCAGAGCACATGACAACCTATTTGGCAGAAACCTCTCTCTGAATTTTGTTTCTTTGTCTCTTTTCTCTTCCAAGTAAAAAAACATTTTGAGATAGACAAAGACAGATATAGCCATACAAATAAAACAAAAAAAACCCCAAATCCAAATAACAATTTACAGTGTAATGTAAAATTATGTAAAACTAGATAAACAAAGAATTCTTTTGTCACTGTACATTATTTCACTTAAACTCTAAACTTCACTATTATTTATTTACTAATTTAAGCTACATCAGCATTGGACTGTTCTGTTCCTATAACCATACTGACAAATCTCTCCCAATTCTAGAGACTGCTTTATAAAACCTATCAAGTCCCTGAAGTTTTACATTGTGGAAGAGGATAATACTGCATCATAATAATTCTTAGTGCAAAAGAACATAAAACTGCACTTTAGGACAACGCTCCCCAAGAATAGAGTCCAATTATTCTGGGAACCAATGACTGTGGGACAGACTGTGGCAGGAGAAAGACCTTTAGAAACTCGTAACACAAATTTTTAACTCCTGTTCCAACCAATGCCTTCACTGAACTGGTCTAAGAGCAAACCTATGTGCCAAAAATCCCATTCACAGACTTAACTCTTGCATGTTGCTGTTCCTGTTGCTGCAGGTGGTGTTCCTTCATTCCAACCACATTGCCAAACTGGGAGTGAACGATTTCTGCCCCATGGGACGCAGGAAGAAGAAAGCCTTGTACAGCGGCATCAGCCTCTTCAACAACCCCGTCAAGTACTGGGAGGTCCAGCCTTCCACTTTCCGCTGCATTTTAGCCAGAAACAGTGTGCAACTGGGGAACTTCCTCAAGTGACCCCCGAGGCTGGTCACTTCAGAAAGCAACTTGCCCAAAGCAGTTCTACAATACTTGAAATTTGCAGGAAAAAATGCCGATTTTATGCTATTTAACCGTTTACAAAGTATTTGCTATTTCAGAGGTAATGAATTAGAAACAGTATGTTAAGTAAGATCCATTGTGTTATTTGACAATGTTCAACCTATATTTGAATAATTTAAACAAAAGTCTTTATATCTTACAGAAGGACTCTTGGAAATGGAACTGGAAACTGTATTTGATGTTTCCTATTGTAGATGTTAAATTCTTTCCTTAAATCATATAGTTTTCACATATTCTTTCTTTCAACAAAATTCTAAAAATTCACATGGAAGTGACTTTTTCCACAGAAAGGACCTTTTCCTCTCCTAAAGTACTCTAACAGAAGTTGCAAAAAAAAAAATTATCAGACTTCAAGGACAACTTCTTGTGCCATTTCTGACAATGAGCAAAGATGCAATAAAAAGCTACAATATTGTCAGGTTGCTGCCTCTAAACTAGAGTATATTTTTATAGTCTATTAAGTGAGATAAAGGCAGGTTTCTTATCAAGAACAGGCAAAAAAACCTTTCAAAGATTTTGGTAAATTTTTCTTGCAACTTTAAGAGGAAATTGTCCTTCAATTCAATGTCTTGCTACCCATAGAACTTGATGCAGTCTGAACATTAAAAAGTAAGATTCAAGATTTATCATATGCTTCAAGCTTAATAGGAATGACTATTAAACTCCCTTTAGGCCAGCACAAACATTTTCTTTTATCTATAACAACTGTAATCGCGTTTTTCATTTTATTTCCTCCTCCTCTGTACTCTGCCACCACACGGGTTCAGTCCCTTACAATCAACCGCCAGCAGCTGGAACTCGACTGCCCTGACCCTCCTGTGCAGGGTAGCACACAGAATTCTCAATACTGACAGTACTGTATAAAGGGATATTTTATATATTTAGTGTATATTTGCTATTGGGATTCAGAATAAATTAAATAAACTTATAGAACATCTGCATTTGTGTAGCTGATTACATGACAGCTCATGTCAAAACACTGAGGTTGTAATGAAGCACCTTTCTGACTCTTCTCTAGATACATCCTTTAGTCTTCCTTTTCCCTAATCTACAAACCTTGCAGATCATTTACAATTGCTGTTCTGAACAAAGTTAACAATGCAGTACTTCCTTGGAAGCACAGATCAGTTGTAGAAGAAAATACCACAAAGAAAGCACTAAATTCCCAATCTCTCAGCCTTTCTACCACCTCCCTAAATACATTATGCAAAAAGCATTAAGTATAATATCTAACTTTTTTATCCATCTGCAAGGTCTCCCTGTATTTAAGTTTCTTTGTACCACTAATGCTGTGGAGACTCAAAGCCATGTGCAGAGATGAGAGAGAACAGACCAGGAGCCTTTAATCAAAGAACAATTTTGGCCAACAGAAATTTTGTAAAATACATCAAGGAAGAATTAAAACATAACACCAAAGAAAACACAACTCCCAAAACAAATCTGAAGGTCACCAAGAATTTTCTCTTCTTGGCTTCTCGAAGTGTATCTAAGTAGTGCATTTCCCAGCAAATACCAACTTTCCCTTAACAGGCCATCCTGCCTTATAGTATCATAAAGAGCTCACAACCCAACCCAGAGAGACTTTGTCAACAACAACCAACTGTCCAAGAAAGAGGTGAAAGTTTCAAATAGATGCCCCTTCTTAACTAGTAACAGCTCAGAAGTTGAAGTCCTTAATGTTCCATAAAAGGTTCACTGTTCAAAGTTCATTATCAAAGAGACAAATAAAGGATGAGGGAGGAAAATATGTGGATAAATAGAGAGCAACCAGAGCCAGGAAGGATCTGAGGGACTTCCAGAGGAACAGTGTGGTCAAGCAGCAGCATGACAGCAAAAGCAGTTCAGTCCTAAAGAAGGGGAAGAAGACTGGACAAAAAAATTCCAGATTTTTATCTACTTCATCCGTGGTTTAAATTATATTGGCAATTTTGCATTATGGCAGGGAATGGTTCACTTTAACTGTCTTCTGCAGGAGTTACTTTTAGACAAAACCAGTAATTTCCTCTATCTCAAACTGACAGGAAGTCTGTCACCTGGGAGAAAAAAATGTGTTTAATGACCCTCCCCTATTTTCAGACATCACTCTTCAGCTGGTATTTGTGGCTAAAGAGAATTCATAATCTACACACCTTGTGTCTTTGGCATCCTTTGACACAGACCCAGCAATGATTTCTGAACATGGACAGCAATGCAATTCCCAGAACAGTCACTAATGGTGACACACTGGTGTTCCACGGGCTTCCTACACAATGAGGCAGCTCAGGAGCTGCAGATGGGGACAAACACTGTCAAGAAATCAGCTCCACTTTTACATTCTCCACAAATGTTACAGGAAAAGGAAAGAGGGAGAAAGAGATATTTTTTTATAGCCCCTTCTAACAGTCTTATTTCTTGTACAGGTAATCACTAAGAAAAACATTAATATTTATTTCATCCAAGCTTTAACGTGCTGCTCCCTTCTGAAAACCTGCCAGGTCCCTACATGAGAGTTAACACATTTCACCAGGAGATGGCAGCCTGGTGCTACCAATAGAAGGGAAAGTCCTTCCAAAGAATAACAAAACCTCTTACTGCACAGTAAGAGCCCATAAAACGTCACAAATACTGAGCAGAGTGGCCTTTTTGAGTACTAAAATACTATTTAAGTAATTCTAAAGACTGAGTTCTGTGTCCTGCTCTACACCACTAATTTACCAAGGGATTAATTAATCTCATCTTTCCAAGTCTTCCTCCTGCCTCTATCCCCAGTATCAACTACTTAATGAAGTACTTCAAACACACCAATATAAGGAATAATGCAGCATTGGTAAGATACAGAAAGTTTAAAGAATATAAGATGCCATTAAACAATAATTTTAACTTGCATCATCAGTTGTGGCAAGGGCATACCACGTAAATCAAACAGGATTTCTTTCATATCCATATTGAAAACCCAAGCAAACCAAAACAAAACTTTGACACATCACACCACTTTAGTTTGGGATATGTTTGCACTGCAAGCAAGACACTTAATGGAGAATGGTTTTGTAAAGGCATGCATGCCATGCAGCCCTCAATCTCTCCCACCACAAAACCCCACTCCATCTCACATCCTAAATCTTCTTTTCCTTCACAGCAATGTAGCCATAGGTCCAACATACGGGTCCAAAATCAACTGGCTGTCCACAGACACAGTTCCTGGGCCAACAGGAACTCAGGCAGTTCAGCAAAGAGAAATACAAACTCTTGCACCTAGAGAGGAATAACCCATGCACTGGTGAATGCTGGATGACCTGGAGAGCAGCTTTGCAGGAAAGGACCTGGGGTCCTGGTGGAAAAGTTGAACATGAACCAGCAACGTGTCCTTGTGGCAAGGCAGTCAAGAGTATCCTGGGCTGCTGTATAATATATACATGTATAGATGAACAACATACAAGGATAAGGACAACCTCTTTGTTCCCAGTGTTGCTATCACTGAGTTATTCCATGAACAAAGAAGAAGCCTGGATTCCTATGGATTTGTGCAGTACAAGCCTCAGGTTCTTCCATCTGGTCTCTACCTCACACCAAACCACCTGTGTGCTGCTCTGTTCCCTCTTCCCATCTGGCTGCTCACTCCAAGCAGGAGGATTTGCAACTGTCCCTTGCTCAGCTGAAGGGCTCTCTGGAGGAATGTCCTGCGCCCAGCTGCTATTTTCCACAAGTTAATAACAAGTACATAAATATTTCTCTCTATCCTGTGTCAAATTGGGTTATAATTGGCAAAGAGAAATAAGTGACAAAGATAAAGGATTCCTTTCTTTAAGAAATCAAGAAGGGAAGTTCTGGTTATTCTAAACATAGTGGAAGCTTCCAAAATGTTTCACATCAGGAATTCCTGCACCTGCATTTTCCAAAAGCAACAGAAATGCCTGAGCCCAGATCAGTCAAAAAAAGTATAAGATGCAAACTTTTAACCATTCATATTGGTTTGCTAAACTGGCAAAACATTTCAGCTACTTAAACCAAGTTGTGATTAGGAAATCTTTCACTGTTAAGCATTTTTTACCTTATTTAATTTCAAAACACATTTCCCTATATCCTGAAGAGTAGTTGCTGTTACCTCTGTAAGAGAACAATTACCCACATTAAACTATGTAACATATTAATTCAATTCCCAGGTAAAATATTGCACTATTTAACCAGAAAAAATATGGTACACCACAAGAGGCAAAAGAAACTAAACAGAAATTAATATTTTCATTTCCTTTTGATCACAATTTAACAGCAGCATGAGACTAAAAGCAATGGTAAACTCAAAATAATGAAATCATGTTCTGAGGCTATTTTTTTCTCAGCCTCTGTGTTTAGAATTTAACTTTGTTTCTTGGGCTTGTATTGAGACTTTTTTCCCCTCTCCTTTCTGGGGAGACTAGAGGTTTGAGAACAAAGCTGCTAATAGGAAACATATGGAAAAGCCCTGGAGTCACTGAAAATCTGACTCTAATCCCAAATGCCACGTATCACATACCACTGTCTAAATTATCTACTAAGATAAATGCAAGATTTACCCTCTATACTCAAAGAACCACAAGAGATGGAAGACAATGTTAAGTCTTAAACAGCAAGGCTTTCATGATACTTAAGAGACCTCCAAAACTAATCAATATTTTGAACTGAGCTGGGCTGTTTCTCAAAGCTTGTGTGAGCCAATAAAAGAACATTCTGCCAACAGAGACTTGCTGCAGCTTTTCATATAAAATATGAACAGTCCAAGTGAACAGTGTGACTGGATTTTAACCATTGTGCTGCTGTGACTGCAGTGGGAACAACCCCCAGCCAGGCATGAACAGTGTTTTTGTCTCCAATTCACGTCCAGGAGACTTTGAAGACGATGAGACTTCTGGCACAGCAGGACTAGGGACAAAGTTTTGATGAGAATCTCACACATTTCCAGACACAGCCAAGTCTTGCCACAAGGGAATTTAACAGGCCTGGATGCATCAGAGCAGCCCCACATCCACAGACCTCCCTGCCCCTGGTGCAGGGACTCACACACAGGGATCACCCACCACCTACACAGAGCTTTCTATCAGAGTCAAGGGTGCAACACTGACATTCATATTCTCTCTTCCCAATGACATTTGCAGGAACTGTTACGGAGTTACAGTCTCTGTTAAGAATGGAAAAAATCCCCGGCTGACAGCTTGCCAAAGGATGTAAAATTTCCGGAGGGACAGAGCGAGAACAAGTCATGGACACAAGCATGGACTTGCCTCTTAATTCTTCAGCCTGTGTTACTTCCATGAGCTTTTTAGATATAAAGACCAGAGAAAATATTTTCCTAAAAGAAACTATTTTACCAACATTTATATCCTATTTAGGTGACCAAGAAGAACATTCAATACTATTCTTCTGCTGTCAGCTCTATTTTCTTCCATCTTCTTTCTATTCTCCAGGGGGAAACAAGGAACAGACTGGAGGAGTGACTCACGCGTCAGTTAACGGGCCTAATTTTTTAGCATGAAGAAAGTGAAGAAGCCACGTTTGTATTAAACTGATGAGCAGATGCTTAGATTCAGGAACTGACAGAATAATATTCTGCAAGAATAACAAAAGCAACTGTGTACTCACTTCTCCAGCAGCAATACTGTGATGCAATGTAATTATTACTTGCTCAAGAAAAAAAGTCTTTAATAGCTAGAAGTTAATAGTTTCATAAAAGCTAACTTGGCTTACTTGACTTTTCATTTTTATTTTAAGCTAATACATACAATCTAGATGTTACCCTCTTATAAATCAGTATTTCTAATATTTTATATTTTCTTTTCCATTTCCTCAAATACTTGATTTCACAGGGGAAAAAAGAACTTTCATTTAACTCCATTTATAAAATTACTAACAGAAAAAAAGTGTCAAATAACTTTCAGAAACACAGCAATAATAAATGTCAGTACAACAGCACAATTCTTTGCCCTTATATTCCCCAACTGCATAATGCTGCCCCTCAATAACAACCAGCAGAATTTCTGTGCAATATGATGCATTTTGAGATGAAAGAATCAGAGTACTTTTAGCAGTTACATCCATGCAAACACCTAACTTTCAAGGGGGTAGTAAAATTAATGGCTTTATGTTCTTCTTGACAAACTGTGCTCCTTATAGTGGCCTGTAAATGTGGCACATCTGATATGAAGATAAAGCCTGTTGTGATGCTGTGCAGAACAAAACACGCTTCAACCTCACACTACGAACACTAGACCCCATAAAGCACTTTCTCAAAGAACATGCCAAGAGATCCCTTATTTGTCATGTCAGGACCACAGTGAAAAATGAGTATTTACAGAAAAGTAGAAACTAAGTCTGATCTAAAGCAAATCCTCAACATCCTTCTTAACTGTTTCCATCTAACAGATGGAAGACAAAAACTAGTTATTCTTTATAAAAACCCTGTATCATTATTTATGATAAAGCCACAAGCATGGTATTTTAAAAATATAAAATATTTCTTACCATCCTAACCAAGAATGTTTGTGCTGTTTCCCTTGAGCGCATTCCATTGGAGCACACACGTGTGGAAGGCAATATTTCATTACTCCTGTTTCAGGAATGCTTTGCCTTAGCAACACTGTGTATTATGGATTCATCCTGCTTCCAAGTGCCTTGTGCTTAGCACAGAAAGGGCAATGTATGCTTCCCACTGCTCCCTCCCAAAAGCAGAATGCACAGGAACCCAAGAAGAGGAGAAAATGTGAGCATGGAAAACACATGTTAAATGTGCAAATGCTTCATAAAGTAACTGTTCTGTCCTTCTGAAAAGTACCTTTTTCCTCAAATATTTCAGCATGGGTGGACCCAGTACCTAGTTCACTTATTTGCAGTTCTAAACACCTACCCCAGTCCCCTCTCTGGGGCTGCTTTCACAACACAGACTCATTTAGAGGTTTCAGCATTAAGCCAAGTGTTTGGCAAAGAAGTGAAGTGAGTTCTGGACAGCTGGCTTGCAGTCATATGGAATACTGACATTTTAAAGGCAGCTACTACTATCAGCTCAATTCTGATACAATTCAAGCTAATCATTCAAAGCACTGGTTTCATGCCATCCCTTCACTAAGACCCAGTTTGATTATTTTATTTTTTTTTTAATAAGAAAGCACTATGGATGTTAAGTTTTGACTGCAAACACTTGCAGGCATTAACTCCACTCTTCAAAAAGCAAGAGGACAAGGCAAGAGGTGTCAGAAGCCTGACAGAAGGTAACAAGGACATTTGCCTGATGACCACAAAAGATCTGTAACTAATACCTCGACCAACTCACCCTCCCTAAGGAAATGGCCACTAACAGGTTGCCCAGAGAAGCTGTGGCTGCCCCGTCCCTGGAAACATTAAGGGCCAGGTTGGATGTGCTTGGAGCAACATGGGATAGCAGAAGGTGTCCCTGTCCACGGCAGGGGGTGGGATGAGGTGAGCTTTAAGGTTCCTTCCAACCCAAACCATTCCATGGTCCTGTGAATGCTGGTTTAAGTGAGACTGTGCTCAAACCCTCACCACAAGGCCTCTGAAGGATCTCAGATCAGGTAATGATAGAAGCAGCAGAAGTCTTGCAGCCACAGTTGACTGAATAGAAATGAGACTCTCTTTCAGCTCTGCCAAGAAGAGACTGTGACTCACAAATTATTTAAACTGTAGAGAAACACTTTTTATTTGATTACCTGCCATCAACCAAAAGATACATTTATTGTGCATGTCAGGAAGAAAACAGGTGCATGCACAAGCATTTCTTCCAAAACAGCATTAGTATTAAAGAAAATCCAAACAAAACGGAGACAAAAATTAAAAGTAGCTCAAGGCAATTAAGAGTATAGAGACTGTATTTTGCCAACTGCGGTGAAACCACAACACTTTATAAGACAACATGCCAGCAATGACATATAATAACACTTGGTGTTTCTGTGAAGTTTCCAAGGCACAAATCCTGTCTGCAGAAAAAAATGTACTGCAGGTCATAAATGCACTGCTGGCTGTGCTACTAGCATTACAAGGCCTTGTGCTAAAAGCAGAGGATTTATTCTCCATGAGGAAGAGAGGATAATAAAAATGAAGAACCAGTTTAAGGCTGATGCCCAATTTCCAGATTACTGGAGAGAGGTGAAAGGGAAAATCACCTGCACCACCAGACAGGACAATTGTGTCTGTCTGAATGGTTTTAGAGTAATAGATATTTAAGACAAGAAACACATTCAATAGTTATTGTAAAAACAAGGACCTTCATTACTAACCACTCTCAAAAGAACAAAGATGAAGCACTTTCCATCACGTACAAGGGGAAAATTTCTGCCAAAGCAAAACATTTTCCTATGCACGATCATTCAGGAATTCTTTGGCAAATTACTTAGACAACTACTCCTTATCCTTGCCTGAAAGTGCCTAAAAATAAAAAGCCTATAAGCAGATGATTTGCAGATTGGATACAAACTTGAGAACAATCTGAAGCTGCAGGCACATTTTCCAGTCCTTTTAACAAAATTGCAGAAAATCCTCAGCTATGAATGAATTTAATATAAAATATTAAATTATTACAACTGCAGCAGTAAACAGTAGTTGCAAAGACAGGCAGGCATTCCCATATTATCTATCTATCTATCTATCTATCTATCTATCTATCTATCTATCTATCTATCTATCTATCTATCTATCTATCAGTGTGATCACTGATATGCAATCCCCATTCCAGCAGACAATATTCCAGAACTCCACATGAGAGGAAAATAGCTCAGAGTCATCTTGGAACAACCACAACAGGCTGTATAAAAATACAAAGTATAAAGCAAAGCACATTTATTAAACAAACTATTCCATTAATAAAAACATAAGTGTCAGCTGACAGTGACTCTGCTCAGCAGAGATTTTGTACAAAAGTTCAAGGTATTTTAGAGTAACCAGACACTATTTACATTAAATAATATTGTTTCCTTGAATTTTAAACTTGTTTTATTATTCCAGTATTGTTTACAATGATCATCTGTTATTGTGTTAGTAGAAACATTACATCCTGTGGACTATTTAAATGTCTCTACTGCAGAGAGAAGAGCAACCCTTCCCAGTAGTATTAAGAATGTTATTGTTACTGTATTATTACTATAGTATTAAATCTTTTAAGGTTTCTAACACAGCAATATGTTATAACCCTCCCCTTCTGTCACCTTTCAAAGTCAATTACCCATTACTGTAACTTGAGACTGGCAGAGCAAGAAACCCTCACACTCACCCTTTCATTCAAAAAGCTTCAGTAGTTCAAATTTGAACATTCCAGGAGATGTGATACTTGCTTTTGCAACACCAACTGTTCATTGCACATGTTCATAGGCATGTTTAACCAATCATCTAAAGAGATCAGGGCTCCCTAATGTATTGCTTTTGATGCATAGATGCTCCTAATGCATTCAGCTTTAAAAACATGGTGTATTACTGTTCATTAGCAGAAGTTACTCAGAAATTGCCTATGGGATTATATTAATTCCTATGGTACAAGGTCAATAAACTCAACTCTTCTTAGTTGCTCAACATGTTCTTCCCAGGAGCTCTTAGGAAAACAAAGTGAAACGTTTAAAACAGGCTGCACAAGAACTGAGTTGCCAGAGTTTTGAGCTTGTAATACCACCAACAAAATGGGAAATTAACAGGGACCACACACCAAGGTTCAGGTCAGGGGCAACAGTAAAGCCCCACACATGGCACAGCTCTGTCTTCCTTTGCTCTTTCGAACAGGTTTGATCTCTGCAGGACTTTTGATATGATTTGATGGCCCTTTTTCCATAACCTTTAAGAGCACATACACAGGGACACACTCCTGGAATGACTTTCCACAGAAAATCAGAATAACATGAAGTTTCTAAGGACTGTTAGTGACTGAAGGCTCTGGGCTCTGGCTGGGCTGGAGGCTCTGCAAGAAAAGCAATTCAGTATCTTGATTTGGTGAGCTCTGCACTGCAGTCACTGGGTTTTTAGATTAGTTCTGGCACAAACAAATCCAGCAGCACCTATTGAGCCCCAATTCAGCTACTTGTGTGGATGGCAAGCACAGGTAAGAAGGGCCTTTGCAGACCATCCAGAGGCTCACACAATGGCGTGACAGCATTGGGGGATTGCCAGTTAAAACCCAGAGATTGGGATGCCAAGACCTTCTGTGCCCACGATCTGACTTTGAAGCCCAGCCCAGCTGACATGTGCCTGAGGCTGTTTCCTACTTCAGAAACCCACAGGCTTTATGGGCAACCAAATTACAATTCACAGCTCCTCATTACATTTGACTCCTCTTCTCTACTGTGTAATCACTCAGAGGAACAAACATCATCAATTCTTAACTGAAACACAGAATTCCTACAATTCTCCAGGTTTCACATGGGCCATTATAAGTTTAGGAGGGAGAGGGAAAAAACCCACCAAGAAAAACCCAATAAACACAAAGAAATCCAAGAATCTTTTACAGTAAAACAGTGAATATAAGGAAAAGGCCAATCAGTGTAATTTATACCTTCTTATCATCAGGGACAGTCCCATTCACCTCAATGTCACTGGTGATCTTCTCTAATTTAGTCTACGAATGTTTTGGCTAAAACTTGGAAATTTCTAACATATGAGATTGACTGTACTCAACAAACTAAACAAACCTAAATTCACAAAATACTAGAACAGTCTCCTTTCTTATGCCTTCAGTTCTGAAACAAAGTTGAAAAAGCTGACACATTTCCCTAAGTTGAATGCAATTAATGGAGATTGTGGAATTCCAGATTTTAATTTATGTAAAGATTCATTCAAGTTTGACTTAAGAAAATAAATCAGCTTGAAATCAGCTCTGATTTCCCGATTGACAGACATCCCACTTTGCATCACAAGTGCATAAATAAATGATGAAACAAACCCCACAAATTTAATAGTAAAAATAAGTCCTTATGAGGTATTTTTTGAAGCTGAAAATCAAAACATGTTGAAAATGTATTAATTTTTCACAGCCTTTAAAACAAGACGTCTTACATGAATGATGCTAAATTTAATCCTCTCATTATCTGCCTTGTAAGGAAATTCCTACCACACCTCAAATGAAAATCAAACCACACCACTTGACCAAGATCACAAAGTATAGATTTGTTTGTCTCCAAGACAGCTCATGCAACAAAACAGGAACTGAGCCTTAATATATCCCACGGCTGGAGCTGCATTATCTGCAGCTCAGAATGCTTTAAATCAAGAGCCTCACTACAACTTCTCAAAAGGACAGACTCTCCTGCACTGCCACCATGGATTTTTAAATGCACCATGAGATTTTAGGTATTCTAATAGTTTAAGAGACTTGTGGACACAATCAGTAGTAGAACACGGTAAGAAAAATATCAGGTATGGAATTGATCTCTTTTATCTTTAGATAATACAGTTTTAAATCTTACGTATGTTTTGTTTAGAACTGTTAGTAGAAAAAAGCTTCCAAAAATTTGCAACCTGTTCTTCGTCTTGTGCTTAAAAAAACGTCGAAATTTGCAGCAGCCAATAATGTTCTACTAACAGGGCATAACAAACTTGGGGTTTTTTTTAATTTCTCATTATGAATGTATTTTAAATATTTCAAAAATTCCTTTTTTTTGCTTAGAATTATTTGGTCTTAGTGGTAAAATGTAGCTAATTCTACTATTAACCATTAATCAAAGATTATGGAGTTTTTAATCTTTCTCTTTCAACCTCTCCCTCATGTTCTGTATTCTCTACATAAACCCATATCTGCTTTAGTTTAGTTCCAGTAGCTCCTACAACACTATTTTGGTCATGACTTCTGGTGCTTTTCTTCATATCCCAAATGTTAGAGCCATGTACAATTTGTCTTCTCAAATGTGTCCTTGTTCCCAATGTTAAAGAACAAGCTTGAAAAAGTTGAGCAAATCATCAGCTTCATGAAGCTCAAAGACAAAAAAGTAAAACTTACTATTGCATTATTATTTAAAATATTATACCTCTAAGGCACTTTATAAGAAGCATTTCTAAGAAAAAGATTCTTCCTCATGAATAGAGTTTGAAACAATGCAATTCTTTTACCAAACCAAAAGCATAATTAAATGCTTTGGATAACTCAAACCATCTATTTCACAAAAAAATTGTCCATTTTCTCCATCTTTTGCATATATCACAGTTATTTCATCATATAGCAGTAAAGGCAGATAACAGTGCCTTTTTAATTCCTCTTAAAAGCTACGAAAAATATTTTTCTTGAGTAAAATGGTTTATGTCTCATGTCATACTTGCTCTTTTTGTAAGATTTATGTTTCTCTACACAACTTAACAAAAAATATGTTGGAGACTTACTCAAGACGCTTAACTTTACCACCCATAGAGACAGCACCGTGTAGCACATCTCCTTTGCAGGAAGGAGAAAGGACATACAGACTGGGGAGAGAAAAAGGGAAGACATTTCTAAAGCTCTCCCTCAGTTTCAGTAAGGTTAATTTTTTTTTACTGTTCCTCAACTTCTCCCTCAGAGGACAAACCCTTTGCAGAACTGAATCACTGCAGCTGAACCCACACTATGAACTAATAACCTCTGTAATAATTTTTGAAGCCTTATTCTCTTTTTTTTTAATGGGAACTGGTAACACTGAAAGAATCTTGCAAACTATTTTGAAGTGATTTTAACAAAAGGACAAATTGCTTCACAGCCTTATGACACAGGATCTCCAACAACTGATGATGTGGCACAAAGCACTTTTTGTTTTATTTTACTGGCAAATCAGAAGAGGGGCTAAGGCTGTTATTTTGCCTTGCCTTCCCACAAGGCTCCTCACCACAAAATATGACTTAGAGAGATCTTTTGTTCCTCCAGCTGTGCTAGGCAATGCCTCAGATGATTTCACCAGCACAGTAACTTGCTGCCTTCTACAACTTGAACTTCACAGACTTCTGAAGAGTAACTTTTCTTGGTAAGCAGGAGTAAAATGAACCAATTGTGTTATTTTTTTCAGTAAAGACTGATTCATGCATGTTATAAAATTCATAGCCTTCAGCTAAAAAGGTGCTTACAAATAGTTACTAAGCTCTGAGTTCATTTCAGATGGTAGAGAATTATGCTTTTAAGATTGCCTGCTTTCTTTCAACTTTGTAAGTACGTGGTTTATCCTATTGTGTGCATTCAACTTGCTCTCCTGTTATCAACTTTCACCTGATGTGACTGTTTTAAAGCCAGTGAAGTTTTTAGAAATATTTTATGATGAGCTGTTATTGTCTCAGTGCTTTGAGCCATGACCTGCAGGCCTGGCAGGAGTTACTGTTCTACCAATAAGATACGCAACTACAGCCAAGGTATAAAATGTTCCCCCACATACCAGCTCCTCTCTCTCCATAAAACCTATGGGAGTCTTTGCTACCTCTTATTTATCATTCCATCTGATGTGAAGGCAGTTCTCTTCACATTGTCTTCATGGCAAGTGGATCAATCCCATGAAGGCCTAGGAAAGGTTTTTCCTCAAACTAAGCAGAACTTTCCCGAGTTGTTCCTCCTGGTTTCTAAGGACAAATGTGACTGATGTGTCTCTGCATTTGCTCAGATGAGCACAGACATCTGATGATGCTGCAGAGATATGGGGTCCCTGGCTTTGCTGAGGACCCACCTACAATGGGCTTCCCAAAAAACTGACTCCACCTAAATCTATTTTTAAGGTTTTAACCAGTTATGAAATTTGATTAGAGGAGCATTCCAATGCAAAGGATCCAAAGTTAGAAATGCAAGTTGGACAATGCTACATGATTCCACCCAGCCATCCACACACACAGGAAGATCATAAGGACGTACAAGTTTGTTACTCCTTTTTTAACTTAAAATTCTGCCTTGTCCAATTCATAGAAGACATGATGCACGAGGGCACTCACACCACACTTGCGGTGACAAGGAATCATAGGAAATTAGCCTTTGTCAGTCTCATCTCCTTTGTTACTGACAGTGTTCAGTAAACAAATATTAAGAGCATCATGAAAACAAGAGTCCCTTGAATAAGAAACATGGATGTTATTCTCCAGAAACCTGAGAAAATTTGCTTTCCTCTCTCTGCTTCAGGGTTCTCGTTCTATACTGAGAAAAGTCTCTAAAACTTTTCCATGGTTTATGTGCTTTGACCTGCAGTGTTAACACTTTGACTCATCTGCTGTTTAAGTTGAACAGCTTGACATGACTCACAAGTCTTACTCTGCCAAAGAACAGGGTTCCTCTCCCTGCATACAGTGCTCCAGAAACTTAGCCTGGCTCTGAGCCGCAGAAATTGGACTGTAAAATGATTTGTCTTTCACAGCATCAGGATTTCACCTCAAAGCTATTTTGAAGGTAAATTAGTTCACATCTATAAAGAAATTATGATTCCACAAGTATAGAAAGACTATAAAGGAAACTTATCTTTGAAGATTTTCCATGGTTGAATTGAACTGGATTGAACTAAATGACAGGAACAGAAAAGTCACATTTTTATCATTATTAACACACAGTCAAGCCATGTTTTTTGTGGAACATGTTAATTAAAATAAGAAAGGAATGAAAACTGGGATTTTTTTAATACTCCAAACTGGTATCCTTCAGTACCAGGCACAGTACAGGTAGAAAGTCAGACAAGAAAATGTCTTTAAACCTTTACTTTAAGGACAGTAGACTCATGGGGTTTTTTCCTAGGAAAGTACAGATCAAAATTTGGTTTTGCTAATAAAGGCACTGACAATGTTGCAAAAAAACCCAAGTATTGTTCTGTTTACCTCATTATACATTGCTGCTTCTTTAAACTTAAACTCTTATATAAATTTACTTTATGACTACCTAAAACTTAATTTTCCTTCTCACCAACAGGACACAAACTTAAATATGAGGATACTGAGTCAACTATCAATCTTTCACCTCCTGTGGGCTGCTTTGGTATTTTGCCAGTACGAAGACTATGATTTTGAGGATGAATATGACCAGGAGCCAGATCACCAAATTCCGTATTACTTTAACCCAAACCCACAAGCTGATGTTCCTCGCTTTCCTTTCCCAGCTGAGTGTGCCAGGGAATGCTTCTGTCCCCCAGCCTTCCCCTTATCCATGTACTGTGACCATCGGAAACTGAAGACAATCCCAAATATCCCCAGTCATGTCCAACAACTTTATCTGCAGAACAACGAGATCGAAGCTGTGCCTGCAGGACCATTCACTAATGTCACTTTTGTAAGGGAAATTAACCTCAGCTACAACAAAATTAAATTCCATAGGATTGACCACGGTGTTTTTGCCAAACTTGCAAACTTAGTGCAACTTCATCTGCAACATAATGAATTAGAAGAATTTCCATCCCCACTTCCCAGCTCTCTAGAGAGACTCCTCCTGGGTTTCAACAAGATTTCCCAGTTGCCTGGAAATGCTTTGGAAGGATTACCCAACATCACCATGCTGGACCTTTGCAGTAACTACCTTGATGACTCAGTACTCAAAGGAAAACCCTTTTCCAGCATGAAAAATTTAATGCAGCTCAACTTATGCAACAACAAATTACAGACTATGCCTCCTGATCTACCATCATCACTTATGCATCTCTCTCTGGAAAATAACTCCATTTCTTATATTCCAGAAAACTATTTCCACAGACTTCCCAAAATCATTGCTCTAAGAATGTCCCACAATAACCTGCAGAATATTCCACACAACACTTTTAACCTTCCCAACCTTCTGGAACTTAACCTTGGACATAACAAGTTGAAACAAGTATTTTATATTCCAAGAAGTTTGCAGCATTTGTATATTGAAGGCAATGAAATTGAAAGTATGTGGATAGTTGTAATTCTTTAAAAGCAAAAAACTCAGTGGATTTTGGCACTGGTTGTGGGGAGTGCAGGGAGAATACCATCCCATCTCCAGGATGCAGTGTAAACCCATCCTCACTTGGCTGGGACTGTACCAGCAAAATTAGAGAGAATTAAATTTCTGCAGCTTACCCCTAATTTGCAATTCCTTGTAAAAGTTAATAACAGTTTTTCATGTAACAAGCTAAAAACTTTTTGAAAATTGCTTCTGATTTGGCACTTGGTAAAAAACATAGAGAAAAATAATTTTGAAAATATTTCATTCACATAAAATAGCAATTACAAATTGAAGTGGGAATGGCGTTTATTTCTTCCATTACCCCACAACCTCATATTTTGCAAACCCCCAAACTGCTACCACTGTCTTTTACAAAACTGATTTAAAACACCAAGAAGATATCACTGGGCACCTCCATTTTAAGACACAAGTTTCACTTTTGCAATAGGCCTTAACTACAGCCACTTTCTCTTCTTTAATTAATATTTTTCACTCTCTTACAGGCATCAATGTTACTTTGATGTGTCCCACTCTCGACCCACTGAGCATCAACCAGCTGACCTACATCCGGCTGGACCAGAACAAGCTGACGAGCCCCATCAGCAGCTATGCCTTCTTCTGCTTCCCCCTCATCAGGACCATTTACTATGGGGAGCAAAATGTCACAGCTGACAAGTCAGCCCGGCTGAGAACGCCCGTGTTCCGGCGGTTTTTAACACCAGAGGAGTACCAGGAGGCAGAGGACAATCATGAGACACATGATCAGGAAACTGAAGAGGATCATGAAGCAGAAGACAACTACTTCCATCCTTACTTTCACTGAACTGACAAGTGTTAACGAGTACACATGGAAATTTTTCCTTGGTTGTGGGTCACTGGTATCCATTCTAGAACAATTGGATAGTCTGGGATATTTAAGATACATGCGTGCAGTGGAGATAGGAGTTTAGTGTAGGTAAATGTCTATTATTGGTGTGGCAAAAACCTCAGCCTTACACAGAACCTGGGCTGATGATGGGCTCACCCCTTGGGGGAGCAGCCTGAGATGAAGAAAATTGACCTAAAAAAGCTTCCATGTTCTGAAGTGATCCAACTGCAAAATAACTAAAATACAAATCAAAGTCATACCCAACAGGAACAAGTGGTTAAGGCCGAAAGTCCATCCAGCTCTACATCCTAGTGCTACTGACAGCAGAGGAAAGTAGATACATCAGAGAAAAGGACAGGAGGGTAAGGCCACAAAAATGCTTCCACAAGGTTCCTCCACATCCCCTAGAAATACAGGTATTTCTTCTTCCCATTCTACCTGGACAAGAAAATCAAGCTTTGTGGTCTGATTTTTTGAGAAAAGCCAAACTTTCCCCACACTATGTTCTAAGTGTCCTGACAAGGTGTATTATAATATTTACTTCTCCACCTTTATCTCTACTATCACCATCTGTCAAATGATATTTCAGCTTATTATAATAATAAATGCCCTTTCATCAAACTCTCAGGTTGCTAGAGAAAGTCATGTGCATTAACACAACCGAACCATTAGCATTTACATTTTACCTGTGCTTTAGCCCATATTATTTCACAAGGCACACAAAAGTGTAATGTAATCTTTTTATAAGAGTTGTTAGTCAGAATAGGAACAAATAGAAGCATTCCTGGTTTTTTAAACTCTTAATTCAGACTATCCTTCTGCAAAGCTAATTTCAGTGAGCTATATTCTGCTTCAAGTAGCATTAAAATTGCTTTAGGTAATCTGAAATACTGGACAGTCCTTGAGCTATGCTAACTTCTTTGGTGTTCTATTCCTAGAAACAGATCAAAATAACTACAGCAGAAGATAACACTATAGAGCACTTTATTGCTTCTTGGTTTTATTTTTCAGCACTTTTTCAACAGGAAAAACAAATGTAGGCAATAAATCCACTCATCACACTATCAACTTGATATTATACTTTAAATATACAAAACCTAAAAAAGATACATACAATTGTGTGAGCAAATTCCTATTAGAATCTTCAATAAGTTAAACAGATTCAGTTTTTCCTCCCACAATTTCAGTTATTTTTGAAGTCCATCTTAGTACATTTTGTTTTCTGATGCAAAACCTGAAATAATAAGAAAATGAAAATACCTAATAACATTTTTTCATAGAAAAAGGTCATTGTAAGGTCATGAATATAATCTTTAACATATAATGTCTTTAGGGACAACTGGTTGTAAAAATTTATTCTATCATTATTAGGTTGTGGGTCTTTAAGAAACTATCTCAAGAAATCTATTCTTTTCTCCTATCCCTTTTTCTTTTCAGCACTCTGAACAGATAAAATATTCATGGCAAAGTATTTTAGAGTCACTGCACAAACTTACAGCTCTGCAGAGTTTAATCTTCCTCTTCCTTAAAAAATGTTTGTTAACATTTATCAACCTCAAGTGCCTCTGGCTCATGAACAAGGAACAGAGTATGTATTATTTCATTTAAATACTCATTAAAATTATGTACAGTATATACACAGATTTAGATAGATTTATAGCTTTACAGCTTTTTTAGCATAAATAGGCAGTATATGAACCTTAGGGAACCTTTAAACTATTTCAGATTTTAAGTGAATGGTGCGCAAAATGCAAATCTCAAATAAAGCCTTTTTTAGCATGAACAGCTTTAAAAAAAAGAACACTCTCCAGATAAAGTATGAATATTACAACTTTTATCACAAATTTTTTGCTTTTTAAAATAATTGGTGAAGCAAAGCTTAGCTTTAGTTTCAAAGTAGAATTAAAGACAGTGACTTTAAGAAATGTATATAACCAGTTACTGCAAAGTTTAAGTCAAACTGACAGTTATGGAAAGCTTTAGAGCCGTTTTATTACATTTAACTCATTCAGACGGAACACAAAGAATCTGTTACAAACAGAACCATTATAACTCACTTTTCTTTCAGTTAATATTATCCCATCTCATCTGTGCCACATAAACCACATGGGGTGCACTGGGACTCACCAGCTCAGCAAACAGATGGATGAGGGAGATGCAGAAGACCTCCATGAAATTAGGAGCTACATCAACAGCACAGATCCAGGGGTCAGCTGCTCAAGGGCAAGGAGCCATCAAATGATGTGGACAGACATCACAAAGGGGACAGACAGACAGTTGCAGCAGTGACTCTCAGCCCATTAAACAGAGCACCGAGGACACGGTGGATGCAGCAGCAATTTTATGTGTGTTCCAAGAGCAGACTGGACAAGTAATTGTATTCCTTGGAAGAGATCCACCATAGGTGTCAAACAAAGCACAGCAGGTACAAAAGGTCTGAGCTGAAAACAGCTGGAGAGCAGAAGAACATTGAAGGGAGGATGAGAAGGATCTCGTGTGCTTGTAACTCCTGTTCTCAGGCTTCCCAAGCCACCTGCTGATGGCCAGTGCTGACAGGATGTTGTACAATAATCTTTGTTACTAATTCCACAGCCAGTTCTATGCTCTGGCAACATGCTGGTATTGCTCCTTACTACTAGCAAATGCTTAGTGCCTTGATACATTGAATTTTAACTTTTCTTTTTAAGCACTAGTAACTGTGGTCATATTCCAAGGCATATCCCAGCTGATTAAATTTGGGAACAGCATATCTACCACACTCCACAGTCAGACATCCACACTGACCCTGGTATCCAAAGCAGCCATGCAAGTGTGGAGCTCTGGATACACCAATCCTGCCCCTACAATCACCAGATTTTTGTATCAAAACATACTTACTTCATGTTTGCTATGGTATTTACTTTTAGAGTTTTATAAGAAAGAAATAGATTCATAAAGTAAGAACTAAGTGTGTTAAAATGCTACTTATTTCATTAGTAACAGCAAAACCCAACAACCATCAAAGAGCTTAATGAATTCATTTACAGCAGAGTTAGAAAACAGAGAAACAGAGCCTGAGCTGGTTTAAAACTCTGCATCTCCATGAGCAATTCAGGTGAAGCACCAGGCATAAGAAGTTGTAAAAATCAAAATAAAGGAAGATAAATAATAGTATTTAGTAACTTAATCCAACTGCCTTCCTTTAGCCTCAAAAGAGTGGGGCTGTATTTTGCCTTTTTCCATATTTTGTAGTTGATGGTACTTCATATTTGTTTGGGTTACTTTTTGAGATGTTTACTCCAGCATTTTGATAATAAAAGTTACATGATTTAGCAAAGAGCCTCCTTTATAGAAAACAGATGGTTTACAGTTCACGTTTTCTGGCTTAGTTTAACATACTCACATTCCACTTTTACCATATGAACCGATTTCCTTCTTTGTTTCCCAACCTGCTCATTGCAAGCAATAAATGTAGGCATTTCCTACCAGAAAAGCAGGAAAGGAGAATATACTGTATTTTTAACCAAAAAAGAAAATATACTAAAGAGACTTCATAACCATATTCCAGTAATTCAGCTGCAAGAGTGCAACCTTTTCAGCTATAAGCCGAACTGTATGCACACTATTGCAATTATGGAACTCCACAAATAAAAGCACTTTATCATCTAATGTCTTAAAGTATTTTGTCCAAAATTTACACTTAACAACTGAACTAATTTAAGAGGAAAATAATTCATAATTATCATGCAATTCATTGCATAAATTCATCATCTACAGAGTAAAAGAGATCAGTCTTCCCCCATTATAAAGTCACAAGACAAGGAAAAAGAGATAAATATACAGAACAAGCAGATGATATGAAGGACACAAGAAACAGATGACAGGGACACTGAGGTAAAATATCTACACAAGGCCAACGAGACTTGGGAGTGGCCCTGTGGACACAGCTCTCAACAAGTGATGGTGCTGTTATAAAAAAGTGATGCCAACTCAGGAAGGAATTCTAAGAAATTTCAGTGAATTGCAGAAGGCTAGCTTTTGTTTCAGGACATAACTGATGATATGCAGCAAAGTTCAGGAGAACAGGTGTTTGACAGAGGGGGCTGGGTAAACACACAGCACTGTTGCTCTAGTTACCATTCAGACTTGTTAACCACTGTTGGATTGCTGCTTAATATTATCCATGATTTCTACAATGTACTTCACTTATGACACTAACTGGTAAAAGTCTGTCTTTTCTAGAAATGGAAGGAATAAAGATAATGTCTTCAGCTTAAAAAAATCCTGATGATAGATCAGAAACATATGGAAGGATGTTCATACAATCATTAGGTCATTTTTCAGCTGTCTCTGTTTTGCAGCTGGTGCCCCCAACAGTGACCTGAACTTAATCTAATCCACTGAGCCTTGGAAATAGCTGCAGCTTTTCATAAAAACACTGGAGGTGTTTATGCACAACTATTTCATCTTCAGTACTCTTCTGGTCATTCTGAATCTTGAGGGATGTTCTAAGTTTCATCTGTCAGAGATGATGACCATTTTAAATGCCTCACACTTCAGGTGGAAGTATTTTACGGGGAAATCAGTTGGGGCAAATGAGGTACCATGGGGAAATCAGAAAGCGCACCATGAACACATTACCAAGGTCCTCCAGAAACTGGAGTTCAAGGAGTTAAAAAACCAGCTTGTTTAGATTTCCAGAAAATAATCCACCTTCCAAGTACACAGATTCTCGTTGCCAGAGGCCAAGCAATAGATACTTTATGCATCCAATTTCCAGCACTAACGGTGCCTAGAAAGCACTCTCTGCTTGCCAGGGTATTTCCTGCAAGCTACCCTACTGCCAGTGCATAGGAACCACATTTTCGTTTCCCATGATTTGAATATTGTGGTTATTTCAAGTCACTCTGAGCAGGAATAAAGCAGAACGGGTGCTGGAGGGAGCAAACCACCCTTCTCCTTGTTTGCAACCACTTGTCCCATCCCTATCCTTGAGTTCATCTGAGCATCTGGGATTTGCTCAGATAAAAAGCCTATTTTTATTTGACATTATTTGCTGATATATTTTCTTCTTCCTGACACGAGGGATGACAATGCAGACAAAATATGGGACAGGACTACTATTTCATTTGGCCCTGGCAGTAAATCTATACTGTAAGCCAGACCTTGATGACACCATGCCAAATGAATTACTTAACATATCACTCTGAATGTATTTGTAAGGAAGCATCCATGAGCTTCTTACAAGTGCTTGTATAACTGAGTCCACACATGACAATGTTTCTGTGATAAGCACACAAAATCTGGTAACTCTGATGAAAACAGACTTTTCACAATGTTTTCTGCAGAAGTTATTTCTAAAGTCTTTCAATGTTACCAAGCCTCTTCTCTTGCATGAAGACTTTCTGAATTTTCAAAGCCTCATTTATCTAGTAATTTTCCCCTCATTTTTTAAATTTGTCACACATAAGGGGAAAAGAGTTATTCCTAACATATTCTATGTACAGAGCTGTGAAATCAAGGATTTCAGAGTATAAAAAACATATTTAAGACTTTATATCTTCATTGGAGCTTCAATACTTCATACTTTTCCCCTTAGAATAGTTGTCCTTCGATTACTTTAAGCCATTGGAAACACTTGGATGCCCCAGAGCCAGAGGAAATCTTAACCTGGATGTTTGGCAGAGAGGTGGTAGCTGGAAAGGGGTAAGAACAAAGCAGAGCTGTGTCATTACTACCCAAACATGCATGAGGCCAGCAGGGATGGCACTGCCACTGACTTTAACCACTTCCAAACTCCTGGTGTTCTTACTGTTCCAGCAGAACAGCATCCAGTGTGATTCAGGGCCTGATTTCCATTATTACTGAGCCTGTTCCTTTTACATTTCAATTATATACTTAGAGCAAAATTAGCCCACAGCAAGCTCCAAGCCCAAACTATCATATATCAGTTTGCATACAAACCAAACTAAGAATATTCATATAAGATACTAGTGGCAATATTATAAACTCAAAGGCTTTAGAGAGCAACTGGCTGTAGTCACTCTCCAGGTTGCAGATTTACTACAGACATCTGGTTTCTAGACAAGGCAGCACAACAAAACGAAAGGGTGCACAGTTTATCCTCAATATTACTCTAGAAAAAAGAGACAATGAAAGAAATATAAATTTGGATATATTCCTACTAGATTTTATTGCTACATACTTTTTAAAGACTCAAAAAAGCTACTTTGTAATCTTTCAAACTGGTTATCTGGCTCCCATTTGTGCTGATTGCCAAAAATACATAATGAGGAAAAGGATGGGGGGGAGGAAGAACTGCATTACAAATCCAGAAAACTGCTGCTCGTAGTTCAGATGGAAATTCTACACCTGGACAGCATTTACTGAGTTATCTACAGAACTGAAATGCAGCTTTACTCAAAGCAAGTACTTCCTGTGAGACCCATCTTGCACTAAACCATCCAATAGGTCAACTAATGAAGCATTTACACATTGTCTAAAAATCTCAACATATATGAAATTCTAAACAGTATTTTTTGTTTCCAGAACTCTTCAGAGTAAAAAGTTTCCATTTCATATGTATGTGAAACTTCTCTGAACCTATACAACTTGTAATGAAACACTTTATTATTCATAAAACGTGACTAATGCAGCAGACATATGTTTTGGCTCTACCTCTGCCCCAGAAAGCAGCTGCTTTGTCTCTTGGCTGAAGCACTTAACAAAATGGGTAACACATGCCTTATTAGAGAGCTCTAGTTTGCACAATTAATATTTGATTTACAGAAAAAGCCTTGCAATTATAAAAAAAAAAAAAATCCTCACAAAGCAGAAAGCTGCCATTTTAACAAGTCACACCAAAAGTAGGATGAGCCAGACAGGCTTAGCATTTACAAATGTTATGCAGAGTACAACCCCCTGCTCCAGGATATTACCTCTCACCCTAGGGAGGGAATGCTGGCAAAGCATTTCTACCCCATGAAAAGTACTTTTCAGACTGTCAGACTTGGAGTATTCATTTCAACAATTTGGATGTAAATCATAACTTCAACCTAAAGTGCATTGGTAAGAATAACCTAAAGATAAGGATATCTGGTTTTATGACAGTCACTGAAGAACTTGGAATCTGCTAAAAAGGTAGGTGGACTTTTTTCCAAAATGTACATTAACCTAGAGCTTAAATGCAACAATTACAGTGAACAGGGAAAAATGCTGTGTGTAAAGGTTTATTTTTAAAACTGTCACATGCATATTGGTAACATTTTAATGATTATGTTGGCAAGCCTCTTAATCCTTGCCTGAAAAGTGCACAACCTGTAAATTATTCCAAGGGTATTCAGTTCTCTTCTCTCATTTCCTTTCAAATGTAAAATAAGAGACAATGAGAGATTATTGCTACAGAGCATTTTAGGTTGGAAAATCCTTATTTTGACAATCAAGAAAAATGCACTTGAGCCTCTGAGGTTTTAATTAGTCCAGATATGAAACATTTGGCACGTGTGTAAATTTACAAAATCCTCTTGCTTTTAACAAAAGCAACATACTGGGAAACAAGCAAATGCAGTTAAGATAATCTTTCCCTTATTAGTTGGGAAATATTGTTTATCTCCCAGATTCTTCTCCTGTTAAGAACAGCTTTCAGAAAGTTAGAATCTAATTAAAGGATCTCAAGAGTTAAAAGTTGTTCCATGTTCCTTATGCGTTAAGAAGCCCCTGCCAACTAGTCCTCTAGGCTTTAAATATTGTTTTGACGGATTGCATTTTCATTTCCAGTCACAAAGAAAGGGCTCTCCTCAGTCCAGCCACCAGCAGATCCCCACAGCTCAGCGAAAGCCACAAACACTGTTCTGGGCAAGGATGGAGACTCTGCAGGCGACTCTTTTTTTGTTTGTGTTGGTTCCTTGGGCAAATCCAGCACCACCTCTGCAGCAAGAGCCACTCCAGCTTTATGAATATGATACAGATGTTTCCATGGGAAGCCTGATCCAACAAGATTATGAAATGCAATCCAAGGATATAATAAAGGTATTTTATTTTTATTTTCATTTTAATATTTTTGGCTGCTCAGCATTGTGTAAATAACGTATGTGCATGTATGTGAACTTTATGGAAAAGTCTTAGGATATTCTAATAGCCCAACATAAAATGGGTTCATAGGGAAAGCCACTCAAATTAAAACCACAAAAATATTCCCCTTATTGCAGTCTGAGAAACCCACAGAAGGCAGAGTTTCACAAATGAGTCTAAAGCATCATTTTAACTCTGCTGTAGTTCTGTGCCTACAACTGGAAGAGTTTCCAGACTAGGAAATATTAGTTACCAGCTCAACAGTTTGAGCAATGTTGTGTTAACACAGTGAGTCTGTTTAAAAACAAGGAAGGTGATTCTACTCATGGGGGGTTTTATATCAAAGTAGTACTTCGAGCAGCATTTTTTATTGAACACAACCTGCCAGCGTAAACCAGTTTCTCTTCTGACTTAACAAACTATCAAGTGTCTTGCCTCAGGTCATTCGGGGTGGGTGGTTCAGGTTTTTTTACAACTCAACAGTTCACAGCAGCCCTGAACTTTTCTGGAATGTCCAGTCCTGCAGGAGTCACCTACATTATTAACACTTTGAGGACCTTAATAAAGAGAATATCTCCAGTACCTCAGGGCACTCATCAGCACCCCCAAATGGTTCATTCAGCAGGTTTCTGCTGTGTGTTCCACACAAACCTGTTAATTTGAATACCAAGGCAGAAGATAAAATCAGGGAGAATTAAATGCCTCAACTCCAAGGGACTGTTCAAAACCTCTCATGTCTGTTCAGATCTGACCAATACACATTTGGAGGAGGATATATAACACTGATTAGAAAGAACAACCAGCAGGGATTGTCCCAAGACAAGCTGCCAAGGAAAATACCACCTATCCAAACCAAACAGCAACAACCAAGTATCAATAAATTCAAGGAGGTTTTCATTAATGTTAACTGTATTGGTTACAAAACTTAGTCTGGTAAACAAGAAAAGACAAAAACAGTAACAAATTGCAGCACAAATTTAGAAAAATCTTTTGTATACCTTTCTAATATTTTCCCAATTCTACTGAAATTACAGCATTCCACTGTTAGACTAAAAACAGCAGCTACATATTTATACAAAAAATGTCTAAGGTATTTTTAAATCTGACATCTGCCACAGTGATGAAGTAACATGTTTTCATTAACTCATGAAAAAGAGACTATTTAAACAACTCTTAACTAATAGGTGACTATCTACTCAACTAATTTTTAAAAAAATATTAAAATGCAAACTTTAACCAGCTAGGCACAGCATCAGAACACCCTCTTAAGTAAATCACTTTAAGACTGCTGTGGTTTCAGTAAAAGAACAAGTATTGTACCTCTATGGAAATGGTGCCACCAGATGTGTCACGGACTAATCAAAGTCCCTCCTGGCAGTGCCAGAAGCTACAGATCTTCTGAAGGCCAACAGTTCTGCTTAGGATAATTCTAGGAATGCAGTCAGTCATTATTTCCATCAGGTCACTTCTCCAATGACATGTTTTCCTTGCAAAATAATAAATTAGTTCCTTATGTGCAATAACTACATCTATACAAGTTCCACTGTTCCCCAGTTTAAATCATGGGGTGCTCAAACAAATCCTCCATTTATTGCACAAGTTGTAGCTCCCAAATATTTCAAGTGTTAACTGTAAGTGAATTACATGCCAAAAATGTCCTCAAGCATGCCCAGTCAAATCTATCCTGCATGAATTTAACTCCTTACTGTATGCTTGAGCACACAGTTGGAAAGAAGAATTTCAGTAAAAACATCACCGGAAATCCATTGGTATAAGTGAGCAACAAAACAAAAAGAACTTTAGTTTGCTGCAAGGAAAACGTCAGCCAAGCAAAATTAATTATAATGGTTATTTGAAACCAAAGCCATCCCAGTCTTGAATAAAATTTTAGCAATTTAAAACCATGAAATCTTAATTTCCGTAAGAGAACAAACCCACTCAATTAGACACTGTCTCACATCTGGACAAATTCTTTGTGTGTAATAAAGATGAATCAATTAATTTGCAGAAATTTGAAGACAGTTAAAGTATTTCTGGGCAAATGTTAACATGGTTGTGTAGGGGTGATGTATGTGAAATTAAGGGCAAGAGGCAGGTGGAATTTAACTATGCAAACAGTCCAGTATTCCCTCGGTGCATTCCCAACACAAGTAAGTAATGAACTTGTGGTTGTAATCCAAACAATCTTCTGCATTGATACTCCATGGTTAGGAATTTTTATAGCTGACCAGCAAATATTTTTTTTAATTTTGTGGATTTAATAGTACACTGAAAATAACCAGTTTTAAATTTTTGTGACATTTCCCACTGGTAGAGATCAGTTGTACATTGAATTCTGCAAAGAATTCCTGTGCATGCTCTTCCATAGATCACAGCCCAAGTAGGATGCTGTGCTAGGAATCTATGCCTGGTTACAGCTCTGCTGTGTCAAACATTTTTCATACAAACTTATTAAAAGTGCCCCCTGTGAGCCAAACCAACTGCAGCAACAGAATTGCAGTTGTTCCACTGTCAGTCCATGTCCTCCAAGTCTCTGCAGGCACAGTGACCTCAGTCAGGGTCCATCTCTTCACAAGGCTCCTCAATGGATCCATGTGAGCTCAGTATCTTTGGAAGAGCCTTCTGCAAGATGAGTGGAACTGCTCAGGGGACAGCCCAGCTGCCCTACACCCAGCACTAGCAAACTGCCAACACTCTGAGAACCAGACTATCCCAAACTAGAGCCACAGCCTGGATGGGCAGATGCAAGGAAGAGCCAGGGAATGGATGATTCACAGGCTAAAAAGGGGTCAAAATGACAGAGGCTGGCCAAGGTATTTGTTTCTCAGGCTTTATGCCTGAGGGGTTTGTTTTGCAGAACACAAAAATTCCCATAGTAAAAGTATATGCAAGCAGCTAAATACCAAATGGAAAAGCAGCATCAAAAGGAACTTGAAAGACAGTATTCCTTGCACATTGCTCTTGCAGATGGACTGTCTATGTGCCTGAATGAGGGGGAAGTGAGGGAGCAAAATCTACAGTGGTTGACTTGAGCCCTCTCAGTGCTTAAGCAGCTCTCCAACAGAGCACTGTGCTCCTGCCAGGGCCTGATCCTCAGGCACGTTTAAAGCAAAACATCTTCCACATCTGATCATGGTCTTTCCTCCATGTGTTTCCAATAGCCACTCACGCCACAAAACATATCATCTTACTCTGTCCTACAAATATTCCCCATCAATAAAAAACTCAAATGAATGATGGAAGCCAAGAACAACTGCCACAGTCAACCTGCACCCCCCTGAATTTTAACACACGCAAATAACAGTATAACCCACTGTACCTATTACTGCTGTAGGTATAGGATAAGTCTCAAATTCCTACAGTGTTCCATGAAAATGACTCCCATTTCTTGCATCACAAAGGGCCCCTTGATCAGCTCACACCTCAAACAGATTTAAGTGCCTCATTTCAGCCAATACCTGAAAGGAACATATTGATAAACTAAGTTGTTCTTCAACTGAAAAGATGCAGTGGATATCTCCACAGGGAATTCTGAATAGCTTTAAGGAAATGTCATTTTAGATTATTTGGGTAAACAAAAAAAACCAGAGTTACAGGAACCCCATTCAGTTGTGAATGATGTGCAAAACTTACCTTCAGAACTCCAGGTGTTTGTAGACACCCATCACTTACATGTTCCTTCCCATCCTGTAGTCTATACTTTTCCTATTTCTGTGTCTACTGTTCTCTCCTAAAGGATTCCAGTTTTCTAAAGAGCAGCAGCACCTTCCCTCCTTACCTTTCAAAGTGAATAGCTCATATGCAAGAGGGATAACAGATCACATTAGTCACCCAGACTATAAGAGGACTTTAAAAATTAAATGTCAGGAAGCTCATTTTTAAAAGATGTTATTTCACATCCTTGTAATGCTCTGTTGGCTTTTTGTTTGCTGCTTGTTTTTTTAAAATAACACTTGCTCTCACACAAAGGATGGAACAAATGTTTCTCTGGACACCTCCCTAAGGCTGCAAGGGCACGACACCCAACTCGATGTACCCCCAACCAAGGACACGAGTAAGTCAAGTGACATGAACACTGTCAAGTTTAACCTCTTTAAAAGAATAGATTTTAATATGAAAAAGGATTTTAATATGAACAGGATAACAAGGGCTACAGAATTAATTTTTCATTTATGAATAACTTTCATATCTCCTGTGGAAAGTCTCCTAACAGAGCAGGCTGAAAATATTTACAGGATCCTCAGGTAAACTCTGAATACACAAAGCACAGCTTGTAAGAATCTCTACAGACTTACACAGTCATATTTGCCATTGAGAGGCAACCAAGTTAGGCAAGACAAGCAAGACAAACAAAATACACCCCCCAGTAAGTTCCACAGTTCAGCCAGGTCCTGCTGATGACTTAATATGATGTGCTTGAATTACTTCAGTAGCATTGGCAATTCTCAGTTTTCATCTGATGATCAGGGAGGGCAATGGTTAAAATACATCAGGAACATTCTTCACCAGCCCAAGTTTCCTACAGGCTCTGAGGTACAGGGTTGACATTTCCCCAAACAAGCCTCAACGCTTTCTACACATGAAAGGTACAGAGTTTCTCTGCCAAACAGAGCACTGAGAAAAAGACACGTTTTATGTGTTATGTGTGATCTAAACTTGCAAAAATAACTGATGATTCAGCAAGACCAGTGGAGTGTCAATCTACACCAAAGTGTTAATCCAGGTTAATTATTGCCAAACAGACTCTGTCAATAAGCCCCATCAAAAGCTGAACAAGTCTCCAAGACACCAGAGCTTCCAGTCCCAGACAAGCACAAAAACTGTTGCCTTTTCAATAGTGACATTGTTTGACAATCATTTTCCATTTCCTACATTCTAACATATGACAAGACACTAAATCAAGGACAAATGAGGTAGGACTCTGAAGCCTAAAAAATTAAAACATTCACAAAGCTAGACCTTGAAATCTCCATTCCATGCTCTTCAGTATTGGCATAAGAGAATTACTTTAATACCTACTGGGTTGGCTTCCCAGTATTGACCAGCTGCCTCTACAACCCTTCAGTGTCTGTAGAAGATCCTATTTTGCCACACAGTAATAACAAATACACCCTGGTGGTGTGACCCTGCTCTCTGTACTGCAGGCAGAGCAGAGGGTAGCCAACCAAGTCATAATACAGGAAACCCAGAATAGCACAGAGCGGTGGTGACAATGTGGATTCAAAGCCACATTTATTTTAGGTACTTCAATATCACTGGCATAAAAGATTAAAGCAAAACAGAAATTGCTAATACTTTACTAATGTCCATGAGGAACAGCACAAGCTGTAATGGTCTTAAACTGCACTAAAGTTTCCCTCTCTAATTCTAACAACAGCTATAAAAACACCTGAGCACAAGACGGGGTTGTCTACAGGGCTCTGGGTGACCTGGTCTAGTGGGAGGTGTCCCTGCCCACTGCAGGGGGTGGAACAGGATGATCTTCAAGCTCCCTTCCAACCCAAAGCAGTCTGTGGTTCCGTGATAATTATATAAACATAATTGCTGGAGTTTCTATTGAAAGACTTAGACAAAATAGCAGCTGGGACACAGAGTGTATGTGACCTGCCAGAAATCTGCCAGAAATGCTCCAGTGCAACTGTGGTACCAAATGTGTGCTCTGCCAGGTGTTTCTGCTCATGAATTTCTCTTTTCTACAGAATGGTTCCAAAGATGGCATTTAACATGGTCACAGACTGGCAGTTGGCATGTTCACAATACTCTAAGCCAACACAAGAATTAAACTGAATTCAGGTTGATGAATAGCATTTCAAGACATGCTCATGTAAGAAGAGATTATACCCAGGGAAATGATTCACAACAAAGAATAAGCACACCCAAACACTTCAGATCATGAATCTTTTAGAACTCAATGCACACAGATTTTTTTTTCCCATCCTTATGACGAAAAATCCTAAAAGGTACCAGGGAAAGCTCTGCTTTGGGACATTCGAGCCTAGGTTTCTTACCAGTTTGCTCCCCCCCTGTGGTGCCAGACCTGCCCACGTGCCTGCTGTGCGTGTGCCTGAGCGGCTCCGTGTACTGCGAGGAGATCGACATCGAGGCCGTGCCGCCCCTGCCCAAGGAAACTGCCTACCTGTACGCCCGCTTCAACAAGATCAAAAGGATCGCAGCCTCCGACTTCGCCGACATCAGTAAGTGACACTCCAACCTGCATTTCTCTTTGCCTCGGGTTATTTGATACTTGAGGCAACGCCTGTATTAGAACAGGAACTCTGAAGGCAAAATGGAAACGCACCTCGGAATCGGGGAAACGTCTCAGTGCTCCCGTAACAATCAGGGAAAGAGCAGATTGTTAAAAGTAAAGTTCAGCTCTGTGTGCCAGGCAGTCTTAAGTGACCAGCATGAGTTTTTCAAATGCTCCAGGGACATCTGTCACTGTCCATTCTACAGCATGACAAATTCTATGAATATCTGTATCACATTGTCTCCAAGATAAAATGAAGGACCCAGAGCATTTTCCTTATGCTATTTTTTTAATTTAAGAGCATGAGAAAAATACAAATGTGGATTTTATCCACATTTTAATTGTATTTGCATTTATAGATCACAACTGGGATGCTGCAGGCAACAGCATACCATTTAACTCACACAACCCATACACATTTCACATGCCATGTAATCACAATATTTAGATTTTCCTTTCTTTTTTGTAAAGCTACCTTGAAAAGAATTGATTTTAGTGGAAACAGGATAGAAGAAATAGAAGATGGAGCCTTTTCAAAGCTTCTGTTATTGGAAGAACTTTCTCTTGCTGAAAATCGACTTCTAAAACTTCCAGTTCTACCTCCCAAACTAACAACATTTAATGCAAACCAAAACAGAATCAAGAGCAGAGGAATCAAAGCAAATGCTTTCAAGGTAAGGAAAGAACAATAATTTACGTGACCAAAGTAAATAGAATTAGTAACCAGACTACTCAGTCTAACACTAAATTTTTTTTTGCTGTTTATTGTAATCTAAAACAAATTACAATGAAGTGTTTCCAGCCTTTGCTCTGTATTTAAGGCACTCTGGTGCACTCACTCTCTCATGCCCTTTATGTAGAAAAAGAATTTGCTGTGCAATATCTTCTTACCTATTTTCTTTCTCTTATATGCAAAGAAAAAAACTCAAAAACTGATGGCTTAAATAAGTTGAGTACCACAGAAATACTAATAAACAAGGATATAGCTTTATAATGGCCTCAAGTTTTATAACCAACACGCTGACACTGAAATTTCCAAGACACAGAAGACCTGAACTATGATTTTCTTGATATGACAGAATTCAACCTTCACAGAAAAGGTTTTGTGTTCCATCAGTTTAAAGGTTTTCTCTGTGATCAGAAAAAACCATTGATGACTTCTAACAGGCACAAGTCATCTCAAGCAGGCAGCACCAGCACTAGCAATCTCTCTCTCTCCTCTTTAACAGAAGCTCACAAATTTGGCCTACCTCTACTTGGGGCACAATGCACTGGAATCTGTTCCCCTGAACTTACCAGAAAGTCTGCGGATTCTGCACCTCCAGGTATTCTAAAGGCACTTCCTCAACATTCTATTATGAAAAGCATCATTATTGAAATACTTCAAATCAAACTCACTCTCTTTTAAAATAACTCATCCTGTGGTTGTCTAATGCTCCTCTAAATAAAAGTTTCACCTGTATGGCCACAAGCATCCCGAAGTTGTTTGTTAGCTACTTACCACAGATTTATTATTAGTTTCTGTACACCAAGGATAGGAAATGGTAAAAATCAGCAATAATAAAATAAAAATCACATCTCAAACATCAATAACAACCTCAAATTGCTTATCAGCTCATAAATCAGTTTGAAAAGACTTGATTCCTGTATAGATAAAGTGTCCTGCACAGGGCCTTGAGTTGGATTTCATGATCCTGATGGGTCCCTTCCAACTCAGCCCATTCCATGATTCCACAGACAAATCAAATATGACAATAGACCGGGAGGGAAAGAGGAATAAAACTAAAGTGGGAAAAACCTTCCCTCTCTAAGGGTATATGCATACCCAAGTGTGTGTTTATTTACCTCTGAAACTGTTGTGTTTGGCAGTACAACAACATCACCACCATCACTGACGACACGTTCTGCAAGTCCAACAACACGCGGTACATCCGCACACGCATGGACGAGATCCGCATGGAGGGCAACCCCATCGTCCTGGCCAAGCACGTCAACGCCTTCTCCTGCCTGAGGATGCTGCCTGTGGGAACGTACTACTAACCCTGCTTTGGTCACTGCACAGCCCCACACCCAGCCCTGGAAACAAGGGAGCAGCCCTTCCTCTGTTTACGAGCTCGTATCCTCTCCCTCACTAATGCTGTTTTATCCCTGCATACCCAGAACCTCCTACTATGTTGGAGTGTGGTTCTGCCCTGAAGCAACTATTTCTAAACAGTCACTTTATTCAGTATTTGCAGTGTCACTCATGCTTGCAGAATCTTTCTGTTAATGAAAGTGTAAAAACATATATGCATACACAGATGGACTTTTAGTCCACCACATGCTCTCCATGTGTAGGTGAAATCACACAGTAGCTGCTGGCTCACATTCTTTACCAGCACTCAGAACAATCACCACATCTTACCTTCACAGAAATGTAAAGTGTTCTTGGAGCAAGCTACAGAGGAACAAGATATCTTAATTCCAATCCCATTCTTTTAATATGAAATGGAATCTTTTCAGCTGACCTTCATAAGTGCATTGGGTGAAGATATTTAGAAACAGAACTTCTCAAAGCTTAAATTCATTAAAGCTTCCTTAAGAACTTGGTTTATGGAAAATAATTCCTATTTAGGTTTATGGCAACATAGCAACTGGAGCTTCTCAAGGATGTTAAGCCTCCTGCTATTTTGCTTTGAAAATAATTCAAGAACGTGTGTATATACATATGTGTTTCATTTTTACAGAAGGGATTTTTAAGGGAAACACAAGTTTTGCAGAGCTGGACTCACAAGAGCTGTTTTTGCAACACCAGCTTCTCATTTTTATACAATGGTCAAAGTCCAGCTTAGTACAACTCCAATATCTCAGTTGACAAATGATGGAGAATAAGCCTTGTTCCACAGCTTTTCTTGCTAAGGAAATCTGACCAAACAATTAACAGCAAAGCTGAGTTAATTTTTTTACCTGTAAATAAGTATGTTTCATCTAGATGTCAGTGCAAAGAAACAGAATTACCTTGTACAGCAATACTTATGCTCATTTGGGAAAAAAAGTCAAACCAGACTCCTAAGTTAAAAAAAGTTGATTCTATCATTAATCTAAAACCAGAGTTAACTTCAAGCATCATTTCCCTCAACTACTTTAAAGCATGAAGTGTATTAAAAACACAAAACAAGTGTGCAGGCCTTGACAGTTTATCTAAAACTAGACAAAAATGATACAGGACACCAATTTTTTAGTGACACAACCAGACAGTTCTGACATTGTTGCTCCCCTCAAATCACTGCCACAGCTGTGACCCCCTCAGACAATGGATGCCAAAGGTGTGCTAGTTCCTACTGCCACATCAACTCTGATTTTGAAGCTAGTATTAGATTCCTAATTTGTAGAAATAGTTAAGCATCAAATGCATGATACTGTATCAGTCCATCTACAATACTGACTTTACAAGCTATTTTGCATTAGTTTTATTTATCTTATTTAGCTAAGCCTTGATTTGTTAGTGCTTGTCCTGTGGGGAATGAAGTGCCCACTAAATTCTGATGTTCTGCCATTCAGTGCTGAGGCCAAAAGGGACTTGCAGTCAGTTTTTAATAACTTTGCCAAGTATCAACTGTGGGCTCATCCTTCTGGACACAGGATGGAATTGTAAAATGCAGGACAAAAGTATTTCTGCTGTGAACCCATTACCCAAGAAAGACATTGCAATCCCCAATGTTTTCCATAGGAAGTTATTTGGTATTGGTATAACAAGGAATTCCACGGTCTTAATACAAAGAGAACAAAACCAAGTCTCACAGCAACACTTGGTTCATTTTTCCAAGTCAATCATTCATAAAACTCTGATGTTTCCAGGTTTTTAGCAAAAGATAAAAAATAACTGCAAAGCATGGAAAAATACATTCCAGTGTTAAGCCAAATTTATATTAGGGAAAACCAGAAGCCACCAATTCTCTCATCCCTCTTACGATAAATGCCCCAAGATGGAGAAAACACAGCGGTGTGTTTTCTCTGAGTTACTTAAGTAGTGACCTCTGATTTTCTTCTCATCACAAATCATTATTCCTATGAAAAAAGCTCTTTCCAGTATTAATAGGATCAATAAATATCACCAAAATGATATGCGTATACATAAATATATGCACCTTTCTGTAATATATATACACACCTAAACATTCTAACTACCATCATATTATTAATTTTTCATTCAAATGCTGTATATATTTTTGAAACTAACTAATTACCATCAGTAATGCTAGCTAATGCTCTTAATACTTTGTGAGCAACCCAGAGTGGACAGCTGGTACCTTCTGAAAGCCTCATGCAGGCAATTAAGTCCTCTGATGTGTTTTAGTCTCCTTTCCCCATACTCAGCAAACATGAAGTGAGAAGGGCTTCAGCGGGGAGGATTGCCACCTTCTTTGTGTGACCAGTACTAATATCAAGCTGAATGTAAATCATGCTGTTTTGTCCTATCACTCATTTCTGTTCTGTTTTCCAATAAAACTTGAATTTTTTCTTGTTTATCAGTATCTGCTTCAACCACCTGCTCTGTCAAGTGTTGCCAGCACGTTTCAGTTGTTCAGCCTCACAGCACACCAAGATCAGAAAGTTATTTGCAGATGTACACTCATTTTGCAGGCATAATATTTATTGTGACACTACAGCAAGACTTGATGTACAAAACTCAGAGGACACTTCATTTTCCCCTTTCAAAATCCATTTGAAGAACTACCTTGACTTGCCATTCATTTCCAACATTCAGTATTATTGAGTGTTCAATCAGTTCATTATTTATTTCTTCTCAAATACCAAAACTAACAGGAAGTTAAAAATAATCTACTTTTGGTGTTGACATTACATTCTGAGAAAAGTATCAGCAACTGTGTATTTCTACTTGGCAATTTTCTTTTAAATAACAAAATATTGGAAGTGCTGTCAACCCCAGACTGCACCCAAACAGTTTTCTCTCCTATGGAGTGTACAATTACCTACCTATATATTTGCAGTCTAGAGAGCAAGTAGGGGAAAAAATAAAAAGATTAGACTAATTTTTTTAATATTGTGTGAGTGCGATATTAACAGGATAATACATTTCACTTGTTTTTATGCATATGTTGAAAACATACCTCTAGTTGCTTTCACACAAATTACCACAGAAGTTACAAATACACATTCCCTCAGCAATCAGGTTATTTGAGTTGTCAGAGTTGATCTCAGGTAACAAAATTAATAAAGTGTTCAGAGAAGGTCTTCTGAATCCAAATGAAATGATTAGTAATGCCAACAGAAATAAGAAAGCCTAGAAAACCCTTGATAAGCACATAGTCAATCATACTTGGTAAATATTCTCCCAAACTGGTTTGCCTTTCCCAACAGCATCTTTGTTCATGGAAATAAAACCACCTTTAGAAATAATATCTGTAGTATTGACAAACAAAGTTACTGAAGACATATGTTCACACATCTTTTAGCAATTAATAGATCTTCATTATTTACTCTCAACATCTGAATATTTTCAAAACTGCTTATAGACACAATTTAAAAATTCATTCCAGACCTACCTCCTTTCAAATTTCTTTTAATTATATTTTAAAATGAGAAATATGTACCACAGTTCACTGAATCACTGTCCCAGAATCCAGAGTGAGTGCTGTCGTGAGGCTGATCTAAGATCAGAAAACATTAAGTGAAGCTTGAAAAAACCCCCCAGCAAAACCCCAATCAAAGCCATAAAGCCCTTGGTGCAGTACCTTTTCTATGGAGGGATTAAAGAAAAGCCCTCATTCAACAGCCAGCAGGATTAGACAGTATGAGTTTGTTGCTCAGAGGAGGAAAATAGTACTTTTTTCTATTCTGGTTGATTTGATAATAGAAATTGATTAATCCAGCACAGAACTCAGAGGCCTAAAAGATTCCAAAAATAGGAAACAATGCAGTTCCTACTTCCCAGGGCAGCTGAAAATTAAGATGGTGCTGAGTTTAATGACAGCAAATGTTTGAGGTAAATAAAACTAAACAAAAAACCACAAATAATTAAACCACAGCCTCCTCTAACATAAGCACTGTTTAAGATGTTTTGTGTTTGTTACACTGTTGTATTTTTACTCCAAGGCTTAACTGTTTGTCTTAAAACCAGCACAAAGCCAAAACAAACAAGCCAAATACTGGCAATTTAAAACTGAGTTCAAATGCTGTGTTCCAGTCAGGAGGGAGGAACAGTTTATTTCCCACACAAGTGAAACACCTCAGAACTCAAAACACTGTCATCCAAACACAGGCTGTCATTTCTTCAAGAGAAACAGATCCAGTCCTTCAAAACTCACATTTACATGCCAAAGGCTATAAATGTTATTCCCTTTTAATTTCTTCTTCTGCCTTTTTTTAAATCAAAATAAAGTATAAACCAAATGAAAACTGTCTTACTCCCTCACAGAAAGCCACAAACATTCTCATTTTCCTCCAGCCATGAAGAGCACAGCAATACATGGTAAAAATCAAGACAAATCCCAAGCAAAGGCATTGCCCCTTGAACACAACAGGAATTTTTTGGCTAAAATTTGTATATTGTGCAGAATATAAGACTCCCATGTTCTGCTCAAGAGGGCAGGTTTCACCTCCAGTGCTCTGCCTTAATGAACTAAACACAGTGCTAATTAATCAAGGCTTGACAGACACTACCTTGAAATGCAGGAAGGTCCATCTGCGGCGTTCAAACCACTCAGCGTAAGTTGAAAGGCTTCTGAAGAATGTTACCAGATTTCTCTGCTCTTCAATGCTACAAAACAAAAAGGTACTGTTCAGCCCAGTGTGGAGCTGCTGTATCAATGCTCTAGTCCAAAATTTGCACTTTCCTTTAAGGATTTGATTGGCATTGTTTGAATATGAAGCCAGAAATCACCCAAAAAATAATTATGATAAACAGTGAAAAAAAGCTGGAGTATAGTTGTTCAAAAATTGGAAGAATACACTTATAAACCAGTGTTTTTAGTGTTAGTGTACAAATGTAGTAACTTGACAAAGTCACATGTAAAATCTCAGTTTGACTTTATTCTTGTTCAACCAACGCTCTTGTTCTCTCAATAAATTCCAAAACAGTGCACAGTAAATCTTTGATGTTCAAAAGTGGTAAGATTAACCGAACTGCATCACTAAGCTCCAAATATTCCCAAAATCTTGGTCCTATTCAACTAGCTCTTCACATGACATTATCTGCCTCTGCCCACAGGACATTCAGCTTTCCAAGATTCAGTTTGTAGTTCCAGGAGGATTGTTCCTTAGGTCACACAGCTTTTGATACAAAACCTGATTTATCTGCTATTAAGGAAGACAGTGACACTCTCACTAACCAGGTGTGGGGCAGCTCAGGTGAGAGAGATGCTGATAAATCTGTAACTGAGAAATGGAGTCACAAGTTGGTGCCAAGCCCTTTGTAGACAGAAATTAATAAGCCTGGACAGAGCTGAGCTGATTCCTGCAGAACAGCCCTTGGTGTTTCTCCCTCCCAATTCACCTGCACATCCACGCATGGACACTTTCTGATCTTGTTCACACAAGTGACTGTGCCTGCTCTAACCAGGCACTGCCATTGGCAGCACACCCCCCCCTCTGCTGCCACCACGGGCTCAGGAGAAATGACCCTGTGCCAGGGCCTCACCACCCTCAAAAGAAGGGATTTCTTCCCAGTATCCCACCTAACCCTGCCCTCTGGCCATTCCTCCATGTCCTGTCACTCCAGGCCCTTGTCCCAAGTCCCTCTCCAGCTATCTTGGAACTCCTTCAGGCACTGGAAGGGGTTCTAAGGTCTCCCCAGAGCCTTCCCTTCCCCAGGCTGAACATCTCCAGCTCTCCCAGCCTGTCTCCAGAGCCCTTTGATTGTTTTCATGGTCCTCCTCTGGATCCACTCCAACAGGTCCATGTCCTTCTTACAATGGGGAGAAGGAGGAAGGGAGAGATAAATAGAAAACACTTATTTTTGACACTTCTTTCAAATTTCTGGTAATAGAAGGATCAGGAGAGAAAAGGGAACAGAGACAATATAAGGTGACAAACTGTCAAACAGCCAACCACCCATCCAGAGTTGTCAGGGGAAGGAGGAAAAACTCTCCTAAAAGGTGGGCACCTCTCACTAAACAAATGTGGCAAAGATGCAAAGGATGCAAAATCAGAACTCCCGGGGCAACATGATTATTTGAGCATAGAGGTGAAGAGGTTCATGTCATTGTTGATAGGAAGCTCCAGCCAAATGAAGGCCATTGACCACTGCCCACACACCCCTGCAGGCACTGCTTTGAAAACACAAGCATTTATTTCAATCACTAATACAGGATTTTAGAAGTTCTCAAAACATGACTGAGAAAGTCACCGTTGGGTGACTCCACATTTGGGGGTATTTCAAGAAGGTTCAGAGTATTGAAATTCTAAATGTAAATTTGACCATTAATATCTTTTCTACTTGAGATTAGCTATTCTTTTTGGATTTTCAGAACAGCTGAGAGCAGAAACTTGAGCCAAGTCACTTCAGCCATTCCAGGGAGAACTGTGCCTCAGATCCAGCTCTATTTAATACACAGGAACAACAACCCTTAACATTTTACACAGACATGAGCTGAAAAATGATACATTGGAGTCATTCAGATACTGAAAATGTAAAAAGAAAAGCCAAACAAGTTTTATCTTTGCCTGGAAAGAACAGCATCATTAAAGGAAGTTACCACAGGACTCACAGCTGCCAACAAAATCAGGCCAAGATGAAAAAATTGCTGGCAGCACCAGGAAAATGGAGCCCCTGGAAGGACAGACACCCTGGTTCACAGGAGCTCACAGGCTCAGCTCTGGGGAGCTGTTTTTAATCACCACTCATTAACTGTACATATCAAAATCCACACAGGCTGTGGTGGCAATGGAGACTTGGTCATGGCTGGCTGGGGAACACAATTCCACACCAACTGCACTGAGCTTTTTACATCTACACACCTGGAACAGGGCAACACAAAGCTGGGGGCAAAGCTACAGCCTTAAAATTATTTTTAAAGAGTTTAGCAGTTTTGATGAATAACTAATTTTATGCAGTTTAACAGACTATCACACACTTGGTTTAGCATTATGTCTTATTTTTTTTTCCCTCCCCCCTCCTCTCAAATTCATCTTTAGGTGATACAGCAGATGGAAATTTTCAAGGTTAGATCACCAAGCAGGAAGAGAGAGCTTTGGCTAAGGAGCAAGAACCAGTTTTATATTTAAAAGTTAGTCAAGCAATACATCTGAGTATTCACCTATGCCACAGCATCAGCTAAATTCACATAAACTGAATTCAGTGTTTAGAAAGGGAAAATCTGTGTTGGCACAAAGACATCTATAAATCCATGCTTTTTTTGCATTGCCAGAGGAGAAAAATACTCTCATAAGAGCACCGCTTAACTGTGTCCCAGCACTTAAATAATAACAAACAATAATTCCTAATTAGCCTAAGTTGCTCGATTCCTCAGGCTGAAGTCAAGTACAAGAAATGCTAAAATACCAAGAAAACATGGCATAAAACAAGGTAGTAAGAGAATGCATGTTAAGTTTTAAGACTTTTTTTAAGCCACCCAAACCCAGCCACAACCATGTTCAGGCAGAGAATGATGTATCAGGTTAAAATCACAGGCCCTTCATCCAAACACTTGCACAAAGTATCAGCAACAAAACACAGAAGTATACAAGAAATTGAACTGTTGTGGAACTGTTTACCCCTCCTCTAACATGTTGCTTTATCTATTTTAAGAAAGGAAATCTCTTAACTCACTGCAGAATGCAAGACTTCCTGCATTAGCATTTAAAACCAAAGCACTGCAAAGGGAAGAATTCCAGCTCCCCTTCAATTCCAAGATGCCTTTCCCATGCAGCATTTAATGTAATGCAGACATTTCCTAAACCCTTCAGGCTGATTTATCAATACTAACCAGTTAGTAAAAAGAAGGAGTTTCCAGGCTGTCTAAAGACTCCTATGTGATTAACTAGTCCATGCAAAGGTTGACTTACCCCACAATTAATGGGGTGTCAAGTTCCAAAAACAGGAAAACAACAGGAGTTCTCAGATATTGAAGTTCTCAGCACCAAAGTGTAGCAGAAGTGATAACTGATGCAGAGGGGGCACAAGTAAAATTCAAAAAAAGCAACATATATTTAAGAAATTATATAAAATCAAACCTATTTTTTAAAAGACATCCCATTTATATACAGATGTACTCTTTACATACTGCAGCACTACCTGGTTGAAAACAGACTGAATTTTGGTTCTTTAAAAACATATTGCTCAAGTGTTCCAGGATTCCTGTTTTCTTCCAAAGCAGGAAGGGCTTGGGAATTACAACTGAATGCCAAGTTCTTAACTCTGGTGCTCTTAAAGACCCTTTTCTGTCATGCAGTATGAGAAAAAAAATGAAGCCAAAAAAATTAGAAAACAGAGGAGGAAAAAATCCAGGCCAGGAGACAAAACAGAGCAGAGCTAGACAATGAATTTGGCAAGACAGGGCCAAGGAAGGAAAAGAAGAAAACAAGGTGGTAGAGAGGCTGAAAAGAGTGAACACCACAGAGGGAGACCAGATTTAGCTGGTCAAGAATGAAGGGAAAGGGAAGGAAGACGGAGGAATCAGAGGCAGGACTGAAAAACAGAGGGTGAGTTGGGAAAAGCCTGAAACTAGACATGAGGAGGTCACAACTTAGAGAAAAAAACAGAACCAGCTTAGCAGGGGGAGTGAGAGAACAAGTCATAAAGGGAGATCACAGACAGAGCCAGCCAGTGGAACAGTGGGGTCTGTCAGAACAGGCATTGTCAGCATCAGCCCCACTCTGGGCACATTTACTGCCTTCCATCCACACTGTGACAGTGCAGGACAAGTCAAACAGGAAAAATGAAATCTGAGGGTGTTGTAAGGCAACAGGGTTGGGCTGTCCCTCACCCCCAGAGCTCCCTTTCCAGCCGAGTGACCCCATGGATGGGTCATGTGGCTTCAGGAGCCTGCACAGACAAGGCCAACAGAGTGAATGTGCAAGGAGAGGCTCAGGAGAAAGCACTGACACCTCCAATCATTCACAAACACCTGTGTGTGCTCATGAGCACTGCAGCAATGTGGAAAAGCACCAGGGCAGTGAAGAGCCAGGGACAAGACAGCAGGGCTCCAACCAGATGAAATAAAGTCTGCCACTACTTCAACACATTCCTTCCCAGGGTGACTATCAAGTTCCAATACACTTCTGCTGTCATAAAACGCTCCTGAATAAAACTGGGCAACTTCCTCCTCTAAATCCCACTTCTTGAGAGCAGTCAGTGACTCCTCTCAGTTACAGCACCACCTTTAGTAGCTTTATATGGAAATTTCAAAGCCTCTGAGTAAAAGATTCAGTTTCCAGTGCAGACCACTGAAGCCTGAGGTACCTCAATAGACCTCTCTTCACCCATCTGTTAGGTCCAAAAAATAATATTAAACAAAAGAAATGACTAAGAATGGGATTAAATCAATAATAATAATTTGTTCTCAGAACAGCTTGCTGACAGAATTCAGTGGAATACTGCATACAAAGAATTTGATCATCACTCATCATGTTACCACAAGGTGACACACTCCAGAAGATAATAAAAAATTACATTCATTCATAAACTTAAGTCTTAACATGTACATTTTCCTAAGTCATTGCACAAATACTCAATTTTTTAAACTGCTTTCTATTGGATTTTAAATATAAATAAGCCCTGACACAAAGGAAAATGAATGGTGAGCTGAGAACCAAAGAGGAAAACACTGGAGAAGGGTTGTGGCCATTACTCGCCCACACTGCACCTCTGCAGCTCACACACAATCTGAGAAACACTCCATAAATTAAAATGCAAGTGCTGACATTACCTTGTTACACCTTCCCCTGAACCAGGCAATTCTAAACAGCCATAAAACACATTATAATCCAAAACCTGTTGTGGTTTAATATGATTTTAAGGCCTGAAAGGACTTGAAAATTTGTATGCATTTCATCCTCTCTGCAGGATTCAGAGAAGGGATTGGAAGTGTTCAGGATGGGCCAAGGGTACAGGGCTTAGAGGCACTGACTGCCAGCAACTCCCATGGAAACTCAGCACTGCATTTAACACCCCCACCCCACACAAGGGCTTCCCTTGAGCAAAAACTCCACCTCACCTCGACACAAACTTGCTCACATCTGAATCTTCCCTGGATTCCATCACAATGCTGAGATCAGAAACAACAGCAGACACCTTCTCCTTGCTCTGAAGAAGTAACACAGTACTTTAGAAATTTCTCTTATGAGGAGGAAAATACATCTGCTTGCATGTAAAATAGGAAAAAGCATATGCCAATATTGTTAACTACCATATTTAAACTACAGTTTGTATGTGTGGGCAGTTTCTTTTCAACAGCAGCAGTATTACCCACAAAACAAGGCTTTTGCAATAACACCTGAACTTGTCAGCATGGAGAATATAAATGTCACCTTCATTTCTTTAAGATTTCCCTTTTTCCAACATAATCTTAGCTGCCACATATACCACAGTACTCAAATATAAGGTTTTCACCTGTTAGTTTTCCTTTTATTTTTGAGGTAAAACTATAGGCTTAAAATCTTGTCCCTTTTTACAATAATACTTGCTCAAGGATGTGTGCACAATAATAAAAATAGTTATTCTAAATTAAAATTCCTAACAATAAGTTAAAATAAGAAAAGAAGTTCAGAAAGAAATAAGCACAAATTAAGTCAATTCTTTTTTCTATGCATTCTTGAACACCATAGCAAGGACTAGGTAACAGTGAATGAAAACTCTTAATATCATGGTTTGAGGATCACAGCAAATGCTTAATTTTCAGTTAGAGACTGGGTACTTTATTTTTCTTATACCCAGTAACTACAAGGAAATTGGAATGGCAGAGGCAACCAGACAAGCAGGAGTTAAATGCCCACACAAGCCCTGTACTGGTTGGACAGAAGTTCTGCTGACACTGCCATCAGCAAAGATGGGAAAAACAAACCAAGGCACTGCAAGATCAGTGGAGTGGCTGAAGTAACACCAGGAAAAGTGGGTTTAGGTTCAGAGCAGAAGGTTCAGCATGTGCAGAGTCACAGGAAAGCTGCCAGCAGTCACAAGCTCACTTGCTGCCTTCTGGAGGAACTGGTTTCCCCATGAGTGGGTCACTAACACACCGAAACGCCACCTTGGGGCCAAACAAAGATTTAAAAGGAAAGCTCTTGCCAAGAAAGCAACTCCATTCTAACGACTGCTTTCTCAAGAGGTCGAGACTTGTTTTGGCAGATTTTCAAGTTCATTGTACATGTCCTCTCCTAAAACCAAACACTACTAGAATGAATAGCTAGTTAACAGCTGTAGATGATAGCTACAGTTAACAGCTACATTATGAAAGAGCAGCTATCTTCTCCAGTGCCTCTGTCACCTGCTAGGCACTCCCAAAAACAGCTGTCACCTATATCACAAAACAGGTGAAACTACCTGTAACTGCACTGCAGATGTCACCTCCCACTATCCCAGGCTGTGACCCATGGCAGGGTTCCACAGTTTGTTTGGTTTTTATTCAAGAAGCCAGAGGCATAAAAAAGCTAAAGCTGATTTAAACAGGCCTGGCCAAATGCAAATACAGGACTGTGCACAATGGGAGCATTTTACATTTAACCAAGCCCCAATCATTTGTACAACAGAGATTATCACAGAATCAGTATTAGTACAGTAGCTTTGTACTAAAAGACATTATCCCAGCAGGGTTTGGGTTGGAAAGGACCCTAAAGTCCATCTCATTCCAACCCCCTGCCATGGGCAGGGACACCTCCCACTATCCCAGGCTGCTCAAGCCTGGCCTTGGATACTTCCAGGGATGGGGCAGCCACAGCTTCTCTGGGCAACCTGTGCCAGTGTCATTTCAGTAAATGCAAACCCTTTAAAGTATATACACACCTGATATTCTGTACCTCCCTCACTCTGGTGATCTCAGCACTCAAGCAGCCCAAATTTTAGGCATCAGGCAGCCAGGTGCTGCCACACAGTGGTGCAACAGATTTCAGCATGACCAGAGTCATTACCAGTTACCCAGTTACTCCTCTGAGACCAAAGGATGTTATTGACCCCCAGGAGGTGCAGCTGAGCCACAAACACCCACCCCACTGTGCAGGGCCTTTCTGTGCTCAGAGCAAAGTGCATTTTTATACAGGTAAATGGTAAAGTGGCAGCTCAAGGACCACGAATTTGGAGTCACACATGGACTTCAGAGGTTGCACAAGAACCTCATTCAGCTGCACTCCTGCAGTTTCAAGTGATGCAATCCACCTGTGACTGTCTAAATACCCAATTCCCAACTTCACAGTATGGATTTTCTTAAGATTAGGAAGTATATCTTTACATATGTGTTTTTAATTTTATCAGTCCAGTCACATATTTAAAAAATACCTTTAAAGCCAAGTTGAAAAATTAAGATTTTGAGAAAATTTCCTGACATTAAAAATATTATCACAAATTGGGGCACATTATGAAAAATTGAGGTAGCAGCTGTTTATTACATAGCATTTTGAATTCTGTGCTAAGAACAGATTCTCATGGAAATTCTTCCTCACAAAAAGATCTGTAATCCTTAGTGGTTTATCTGTGCAGTGCTGACATGACTGGTCACATTAGCCAAGCACACACAGAATCAGAACAGAACAACTCCCACCCATGAGAGTCTGTCATGTTTTGGCTTTTCCTCAGCTTCCACAAGAGATAACACTGGGCATTTTGCAGTTTCCAGAGGTGTGGTGTGGGAGGTCAAAGCTGTGGGATGCAAGGTGGGCTGAGTGAGGGTGAGGCCCCAGCAGAAGCCCGGCAGACACCCAGTGCAGGCCCCTGTCCTGGGAAGGGTGATGTGGACTCAGCAGTGCTGGGCTAACAGTGGGACTTGAGGATCTTAAAGGTCTTTCCAAACTTAAATAACTCCATGATAATGTTGTGGCTGAACACTAAATCTGACCTTGGATGTACATGGAATTTAAAACTTGGGTTCAGCTGTTACAGAGTGAAAACAACGCACTGAGGTTCAGATTAAGCTGTTACAGGTTTCAGCTGGAAAAGGAAGGATTCGAGTTGTGTTTGTTTCCCTGGTAATTGCTTTTTTAAACATACCTGCATTTCAAGAAGCTGGAATTCCAACTGAAAGGACAGGGAGTGACAATTCCCTGACAATCTGTGCTTCTGAACTGTTTTCTCTTTAGCTGTTAAAAGTTAACAAAACAATTACCATTCTACTCAACAATTACTGCATTTCTTCCCTCAGTCATATTTAAAGTACCAACTGATACCATCCATCATATAAAGAATTTAAACACATTTAAAACTTCACAGTAGTCACTTTACCACTACAAAAAACACAGTATTTACTCAGAAACTGTTTTGTCAATAAAGAAAATCTTAATGTACTTCAAAATAATTCTATTACTAACACAGAAAGCAGAATTACAACACAGGTTGGCAGATGAGAATGCTCAGTGCAGGAAAGGGCCCAACTCTTACTTCTTTCCAGTGTCTTCTGGGAATGACTCGTGAACTGCAAACCAGTAAGTTTCATTAAAAAGGAGAGATCTGCTTCCAGACTTTCAAGTTGATCTTTCAGGTCTGAGACAGAGTCTCCCTGCATTTCTCTTTCAAATGATTGTCTAGAGTGGAAAAAGAAAAAAAAGATAAAATCCAAAGGGGAAGAGACCCCAACATAAGAAAGTGTTTTGTCACATCAGCAGAGCAACATCATTAAATTAAAGGCACCTGATGGTTTTCACACCCAGACAAGATCTCAGGGGGTCAAATTTCAGCTGGATCATATTGTTGGGAATAGCAAACTAACTGTTGTAATTTACATGAACACCCTGTGGTCACTCAGGTTGACACAGCCTTTACTGCAAGTGTCCATTTCAAGGAGCATCCAACAGAAACGAGCCAAGGCTCCTTTACTCCCCTAAATCACTTATTGCATCCATGGATTACACACTCACTATGGAATGTCAGTTAAATAATGGCATTTAAAAGCCACAACGTGGCACTTCTTTGGCACATAACGATCTCTGTATGTCCCCAAGCTGGTTTTGTTTTCTTTTCCCAAGTAAACATGCACTGAGCTGTTTCACAGGGAACTCTGCAGGGCCCCCACAGTAACACACCTGACATCAAGCTCTGGCTGCCTTTTAAAGGACAAAGAACACAGAGCCCTAAAAATCCACAGAAGAAGGCAGTAGAAATAGCTCAGGTGTTTATTATTTGCCATTTTAGCCTATATAGCCCATCTCTAAACAAGAGCAGCACTTCAAAAATGAGGGAAGTCCTAACACAGAGACAAAAGTTTATCCCACACAATCCTGACAAAACACCCCCACTATTAATCCAACGCATGAAAAAAGGCATACGTTGACTTCAGTATCTCCTCATCAGAAAGAGAGAGGGATTCTTGCTGGATATCTTCATACTTCTCTGTCAGTAGTTTAATTTCTTCTTCCAGTGCTTGGATTTCATCTTCATAAACTTGATAAATGTTGTCCATTTCTCAGAACCAGGGGCACTAGAGGAAACAAAAAAACTGTATTTCTCAGGAAAAAACAAACAACTATTTCTTAAAGATGCAAATACATAACATTGTTGCTCCTACCTCACAACTTGAGGCAAACTAGTTATATGCCATTTTTGAAAACTGAAAAACCAGTACATAGAAGTTTTTTAACACCCCAGGTAGCTCTGACACCTCCAGTAATTTATGCCTCCACAGAGGAGTCCAGTGTGTCAAACAAAAAAGCTTCCAAAAACACATGCAAAAAAATAGAAGTTCTCCAATTTTTAATACATTCTATTTATTTTGGGGGATTTTTTTTTAAGCTGGATAAAGTGGAGCAAGTTTTGGTCATAATAAAAAGCAAGAACTCTACCCCAGGTGATCTGATCCCTCCTTTAAGCAGCAGGAACAGGACACACCAACCGCTTCCAGCTCCTGGAACTCACGGCTCTCACCGGGCCGGGGGAGGCTGAGGCTGGTTGTAACTTGAGACCTTTGATCGGCAGGAAAAAAACAAACAAACATCAATAAACCCGCCCCCAAGCCACCCCTCAACAACAAACCCGCGCCCAAACAACTTTAGAAACTTTTACCCAAATAAATCAAGATTTTACAGACAAGCAAACACTGCCCACTCTGAGCCGACACACACCTGTGCTCACACGGCTCTGGGCATTAACAGCTCACATCCCACATCCCCACGCACCCGCCCGTTCCCAGCCCCGGGGGTTGGAATTTCGGGCTCCGCCTGAGGGGCGAGAGGCGCCTGGTTGGGTCTGGGACCGCCCCGGGCCCCGCAGGGACCCCGAGAGAGCGCCCGCGCCCCACGGGAAGGGCTGGGGGAGGCGGAGGGGCCCCGGCGGTGGAGCCTCGGCCCGGGAACGGGCTGGGAAGGGACCGGGAGTGTCCGGCAGTGTCCGCGCAGCTCCTCCGGACCCGCTCGGGGCTCTGAGGGAG